>AWWV01014009.1:0-71977 GCA_001974805.1 Corchorus capsularis | reverse complement strand
GTTTTTTGGCCCTCGCTTCGCTGCGGGGTCGAAAATTTTATGAAGCGATATTTGTGAATCTTTTTTAATCGAACATCTGGAAAAAAAAATAATATGAAATTAAATAGATTGTCAATCGAAATAACAAAAGTATTTTTTAGAATTGAAACATGAAAATTAGCTTTTGAGTCTTTAATGAAAGTTGTAGATCATAAAATTACCTTTTAATAAACACCCGAATTACCTTAATTGGACAAATAGAACAAAGAAAATAAACAAGAAATGAAGCGTTAAATCGAATAAGATAGAATTTGTAAATGACTAAGTAGCATAAAATTGAAAAGTATGAGGGTCATTTGATAACTAATTCAAATAAGAAAATATTTCTTAATGGATATCTTGAAAAATAAAAATTCTCTTTTAAACCCTTCTGAAACTCGTAGATCAAATTAACTTTATGGTTCTTCATGAAAGTCGTAGATCATACAGTAACCTTTTAACCGACACTTGAATAACTTTAATCGGAAATGTGGATCGAAAATTATATGATATTAAATAGACCACCAATCGAAATGACCAAATTTAGGAAGCATTTTTTTGAATTAAAACATAAAAATTTGCTTTTGAGACCTTCATGAAAGTTGTAGATCATGAAATTACCTTTTAATAGACACATGAATCAACTTAATCGGACAAATAGAAAAAAAATAAAAAAAAATAAATCTTAAACGTTAGATTAAGATAGAATTTGTAAAGGACTAAGTAGTATAAAGTAGAAAAATATTATGGTCATTTGATAAATAATTCAAATAAGAAAATGTTTGTTAATGGAGATCTCGAAGCATAAAAATTCTCTTTTGAACTCTTCATGAAACTCGCAGATCAAATTTAGCTTTCTGATCCTTCATGAAAGTCGTAAATCATGCAATAACATTTTAACTGACACTTCAATGACTTCAATCGGACATGTGGACAAAAAATTATACGAAATTAAATTGACTGATAATCAAAACCACAAAATTTCAGAAGCATTTTTTAGAATCAAAACATTAAAATTGGCTTTTGAGTTCTTCATGAAAATTGTAGATCATGAAATTACTTTTAATAGACACTTGAATCACCTTAATCAGACAAATAGAAGAAAAAAAATACAAAAATAAAAGCCAACTCGTTAACTCGTCCAACTTATAATTGTAAAGGACTAAATAACACAAAGAATAAAACTATGAGGATCATTAGATAAATAATCCAACAAAAAAATATTAGTTTATGAAGAATGGGACCCACAAATAGTAACTTTTTCACAAAGTTCCTAAAATACCCTCAATCATCAATCCAAATAACGAAAAAACCAAACATGAAAATACCAAAATATCCCTCCTCATTTATTCTTCAAATCATGAGAAGTTAAGGTTGGATTGGTTTTTAGGTAATTACACTTCCTCCTATTATTGTTTCTTATTATTGGTTATTGATTTTCTTATCTAAGATTACTTAAAAGGTTATTAAGGTTATGAAAAACATTATAATACTATTTAGATTCAAGTAATCTTACATCCTTATTAATTTTATTAACTTTTTATCAATAATGAAATTTACCAATTTTATTACTTAAGTAACATACTAAAAAGTATATAAAAGTTATTAAAATTGTATTTACCAATCTTTACATTCTTAATAACATTAGTAAACTTTCATCAATGGTGAATATTTACCATTTTATTTCTCAAAAGTCACTGAAAAATCTATAATAACCATCAAAAAGGCATGGTATTATCAACTAACACAATGACCTTACATTATAATGGTATAATATTGATTTTCTTATCTAAAATTACTTAAAAGGTTATAAAGGATATGTAAAACATTATAGTATTATCTAGAATTTTTTTAGCAACTTTTTATCATTATTAAAAGTTACCAATTTATTACTTAAGTTTACTAAAAAAGCTTATTAAAATTGTATTTACCAATTCTTAATTACATTCTTAATAATATTAGTAAACTTTCATCAATGGTGAATATTTACCAATTTTTTCTCAAAAGTTACTAAAAACCTATAATGATCATAAATGAGGTATAGTATTATCAACTAATTCAATAACCTTACAAATTTTATTTTTTTATAATTTTGGTTATCATATTTATTATTTATAGTTAGTAAAAAAGATTTAGTAAACTTTCATCAATAGTGAAGGCTACCAATTTTTCTTAAGGTTACAAAAAAAAATCTATAATGATCATAAAAAAGGCATAATACTACTATCAACTAATTCAATAACCTTATATTCTTAGTAATTTTGGTTATCGAATTTCTCATTTATGGTTACTAATTAGAAAGCTAAATTATAGTATTATCAAGAAATTTAGATTTAACTATTTCAATCTCTCCAAAACAAATCTCATAATTCAACCAAATACACCTTGTAAGTCAAATTTGTATAAGGTTATAACTAAACTTAATGCAACACAAGGAAGTATAAAATTAGGTGTGCAAAATGGGTTCCTAATTACTAATTCATATGCCCTTCCTTTTTTTCTTTTTTGGTGATAGAGAAATTAAATTTTTAGGCTATCTATGCGTATTTTTGGCAAGTTGAAGCAAAATTAAAATTGATATCTTGTATTACTCTACAAAATTAATGAATGATCAATGTAATATAAAATAACATAGCAAAAAAGTAATTATCTTATTTAAGGTCAAAAAAAATCTCTAATGATCATAAAAAAGGCATAATACTAATATCAACTAATTCAATAACTTTACATTCTTAGTAATTTTGGTTATCAAATTTCTCATTTATGGTTACTAATTAGAAAGCTAAACTAATTTATCCAACAACAAAAAAAGAAAGCTAAACTATAGTATTATCAAGAAATTTAACAACCTTACATGCTTAGTAACTTTATCAATGGTGAATGTTATTAATTTTTAATCTAAGTTATAACTAAAAAAGTTGAAATTAATAATTAAAGAGATATTATGGGTTAAAAAATAGTGAGCTTAATTTATTGATATATAGATTGATGTTTTTTTTTTAGTTAAAGTCTTATAAATAGAATTAGGAGTTTTATTTTATTATTTTATTCTATGTGTATATGTCAATCCATCTTAGTGTTTCATGAATATTTTCGACTAATTTTATTCTTATCATTGTTATTCTGATATCACATTGTAATACCTAATTTCACTATTTTAATTTCTCCAAAACAAATTTCACAATTCAACCAATCACACCCGGACCTGTAAGTCAAATTTGTATGAGATTATAACTAAACTTAATGCAACATGAGGTAGTATAAAATTAGGTGTACAAATTTGGTTCCGAATTACTAATTCACATGTCCTTTTTTTTGGTGATGGAGAAATTAAATTTATATTCTATATATGTGTATCTTTGGCAAATTGAAGCAAAATTAAAATTGATATCTCGCTATTACTCTACTAAATTAATGAATGATCAATGTGATCTAAAATAACATAGCAAAAAAGTAATGAATGGATGATCTATTGATCTTGAAATGAAAGTATAATTTTTCCAGAAACAAAAGAAATTGAATTGAACTTTTTAACTTCTTTCCAATCCATTTTGTTCCAATAAAAATTTTCACTCATAATTATTCTTTTGTACCTGATTATTTTCTTTCTCGCAATTACTGCAATTCTCATTCACATATATTAAACCTAAACCACAAAACATGAAACCTTCTACACAAAGCTTTCTTCGATTATACTAACTTCTGTAATATAAGTTTATTTGGACCAGAAGTTATTCAAAAAATTTAATAGATGAAGAAGAGCATAACCAATGCAATAAGAAAATGAAGAAATAATTTCACCAAAAAAATCAGGAAAACTCGGTATCCTTTGATTTTCTTTGGGGTTTGTTGGGAATGAGCTATAAGATCACCATCATAAAAATAAAAAATAAACATTTTTTTCCCAAACAATGTTGAGTTGGGAGAAGAAAATAATACTATGCAAAACAATAACTATGAGTGGAAATATATTAACTTTTTCACTTATTTAATAAGGGGTATTTTAGATTAAAAAAAAAGAGAGTATGTTAATGTTGGGCATACTCTGGTAAAAAAAAAAAGTTATGGTGGTATAGAATTCTTTAGAAGATTTTGTTGCACCATTTATGACTTATTTCTTTTTCGAGTTTTAGCAAGTTGTTTTAGATATTTTAATTCACTATTAATATATTTAATTTAGAGATTAATTAATATTTGATGCACTGTCAATGTATACTATACACTATCAGTGCATTATATAAATATATAATGACACCTCATCATCATATATAAAGAAATCCGATTTAAACTTACAAATATTTGATTATGGAAATGTACTTTTAACAAATCTTTTTTTAAACTCGATTTAAACTTGTTGGATAATGGAAAGCCTACAACAACGTGTTTGATTTTTCCGGTTCATTTTTATATTCAATCAAGATCATACTAATGACTTCATGAGATCTGATTAGAGATGATAATTTGCCCTCTGCTCATAAACTTAATCAATTGATTTGATGAATTTGGAATGATTTGATTGGCATATATGGAACTGTTATTTATGCACTTAAACTGCAATTTCTTGTTGAATTGTTATAGCATGCGTAATCTTTTTTGCAGTTCATAAATAGTTCTTAGTTTTTCCCCAAAAAAAAGTTTTTAGATTTACAGTTCATAAATGTTGAGGTTAGAGCTGATCAAATTTTAGAGTTGAAGAAAAACAATAATCTTTATTTATTGTTTAATTTTTAATTTTTTATTTTAATATTTAAATTTTAATAGTGAATTAGTAGTATTGCATCGATAGTGTATAGTATATACCAAATGTTATTTGAAACACCTAAGAAATTTACTAAAAGGTTCTACTCCAAACTTCTTGAGGGTCTAGAAAACTAAAAATTTTGATCTTTCGCCACTTTTTTTAGAAGACTCCTTTATTCACTTTTTCCCATCCTTTTGCTCTTCCTTTCATGCCTATTTTTGTAATTGCCCAACCTCTTAAATAATTTTGACATTAATTGCTTTGGGGTCTGTTCAATGACCAGTGTTTCTTTTCTCTTCCAAAAAACAATGTTATTCTCCCAAATTTCAAACCCATCTTTTTTCTTCTCAAGATCAAACCTCGAAAAAACTCATTATTCTTTCCGCAATTCTCTCCATCTGCAATTTCTGATTTCTCTCTTTGATTTCATCGGTTAACATCCATGATTTTATCTAACTCCGATCTCTTTTCGTATTAATTAATGAAATTCCTTCCTATATGCCATGTAATTATAAGTTGACGGTAAATATTACATGGATTAGATACAAAAAAACAAAAACTGTAGTGGCCATTTATTTGACATGTCTCATCTTTTTAATTATACATTATATTTAATTTAAAATTTCCCACTTTATTATGATTAAGTTGAGGTGATATAGAGACGTAAAGAGTTCGAAAGCAATTAATGAAAACCATATTGCAAAAGCAAAATTTTCTTGTTCATGTTTGATCATATATAATTTCGTTGCCGACAAAATATTGATACATCCCATCCATTCATGAAATATATGTAATATATAGTTAGTAACATTTTAAGCTTTTCCAAGTGCTTCTTCACAAATACTTTTGAAGCAGGAAAGAAAATTGAAAAAACAAAACAAAACAAAAACCTTTAACAAATCTTGATGCGGCAAAAAAGCTTTTAAGAAAAATCAGAAGAATTAAAGTATATAAAATTGAGAGAAATTATTTATTCTATTGTATGACAGCAATTAATTAAAATGATAGTATATATTAGACTTTCTCCTTTCAGTCAAAAAAATTAAAAAACTTTCTCCTTCTCTTCGTCGACTTTGAAGATTTGAGAAATACTTAAATAATTATTGATAAAATTGAATTTCTAAAAGGAAAAAAAAAAGGTCTTAACATAAAGTTGGAATTGATGTAGAAGAAGAACCAACGCAAATGCTAGTGTTTATTTTATTTTTTGATAGAATGCTAGTGTTTATTAATGGTTGGGGGGTTTGGTTTTTCATCACTTCTATTTATATAATTTATTTAATTGATAAATAAAATTACATATTAAACCTTAAAAGATAAATTTAATATTTAAAATTAAGAAGGATATTTTAGATATTTCAGATCAAGGTTTTTGAAGTTTAGGATTATAGAGTATAAAGATATATATATATATATATATATATATTACCTTGATTTTACTTAAAAAAAGGATACATATCATCATTTGGTGTATGAGGCACAAGTGGTGCACAAAAAATAGGGCAGAAGATTTTTATTCAATCAGGATGACCTTACCCGAAATTGTAGCCGGAATTTTTTCATTAAAAGTAGTAATAAGCACGATCATAAAAATGGAACCCACCTTCATCTTTTGATTTAAATATTTTCAGGCTGAAATTTGGAATTTTTTTGTTTATCATGATCATGATCATGCATGAAATGTTTTTGGTGACATTGCGAAATTGTTGAGATATTCAAGTAGCTCCTGTAGTTTTGCGGTTGATAGAGAAGTAGTAATTGAGTGTTGGTTTATGACCAGAAAAATTTATCCGAAATTTGGTTCCCCATGACGTGTTTTTACACGGTTAGTCCAACAAATTGGTCCCGCCACTATTTAAGTGGAGTTTTGCTGTAAATCTCATTTGGTAAAACTAGGACTAAACCCGGTACTAAATTAGTGCCTAAAATTTAGGAAGAAATCTGACTTGTAAAAATTTTATTAGTCGGGACCATGGATTACATGGTGGACCTGATATATCTTATAATTTTTCCAAAACATGGGATGACTAACAATTACACATCATGTGCGACAAAATTCTGGTCAATTTTTCTGTTTGTGTGGAATTTTCCGTACTAATTAATGTTGGCTGGCTTGCTAAGTGTGCTTTTAAAGCCTACAAAATCCTGAAATCTAACGGTGGCTATGTACCAAAAAAATCCTTTTTTTTTTACATCATATGTACCAAAAAAAAATCTAACGGACTTGCCAATATATATATATATAAGGATCTTATTGGTCGAAAAGATAAATTAAATTTGAAATTTTTTATTAGTCCTACCTTGCAGTCCTAAATAGATTGGGTTATACAAAAGCGGCTCGACAAAAAAATAGGTTAGGTTAAATCCTTGAGTGGGTGTAATAATACGATCTCGCCGTAAAGGAGTTTGTACAATACTCTTTGAAAGAAGCCTGCTTTACCCCCTTTCGAATTTGTGAATAGGATTTCTTTGCTTTCCCGAAAGCCTACCCGCGCAGCAGCTCTTCAAAAAGCCTAAGGATGGAATGGAAGCGAGACTTTCTAGCTCCTCTCCTTTTAGGCGCTTCCGTTGGTCGCCTCTCCTGTTGATTTTCTTTGTTTTGTCACCTCGCTTCCTTTGACTCCGGTCGTTTCGAGCTTCCAGTTCTTCTGGATTGCTGCCCTGGAGTATCCTCGTCAATATCAAGGCTGAAACCCATCCTTGTATTCACAGGTTAGTTGATGTTGTTAATTGTCGAGGGGACTATTATATTGTTTTGTTTCTACAATCACAAATCACAAATTAATTTCCCATTGTTGTTGGGAAGGGAATCGAAGAACAAGAAGAGCGAGCATGGATTACATGGGTAGGTTAATTAGTTGGCTGTATATCCTATTCAATGGTCAGTTGATGTTTTAATTGATTTTTTTTTTGGCCAGAAAGATGATGTTAATTGTGTAAGGTGCTATTGTTGTTTTGATGAAGGAAATCGAAGAACAGGAGGAGGGAACATGGATTATGTTACTAAGTCCCAAATACCGGAGCATGACGATGATTTTGGCAGAGGAAAGAACATGGATTATGTTGATAGAATAAGTATCCCAGATTCCGGATCATCTAACGTGTCATCTGAGTCCCAAATAGCTGCGCAGGACGATGATTATGGTGATTATGGTAATTATGGTGATAGAATTAGTGAATTGCCAGATGATATCCTTCTCCAAATCCTTTCATATCTTCCGACTTGGAAGGATATTATAGCTACTTGTGTATTGTCAAGTAGGTGGAAATCCTTGTGGAAATCCTTGTGGGAATCCTTTGATGTTCTTAATTTTGATTTTAAAATATTCTGGACAAAGACCGAACCGATGATTACCTGGGATTCGGTTCAAAGAGCAATTGAAGAAATTCCTGATAGGGCTCGAATAGGAAAATTTCGTCTTCACTGCGACGCTTCTGTTCTGCTATCCGCTGCTACCAAAAAGAGGACTGAGTTGAATTCAATGTTGTCTAAACTAGTGAGACATCAGGTTGAAGTGCTGGACTTATATATATGTCCTGAATGGGAACGTTTTCGATTTTTTCCTTGGCCTGATAGCCTTTGCACTTCGGGTTCACTCACTACATTGAAGTTAGATATGAGTCTAAAACTACATCTTCCTGCTTCCATATGCTTCCCAAAGCTTAAGACCTTACATCTTGAGTGTATTAAATTTCATCAAGAGCACGATCCAGAGCGACTTTTTTCTGCTTGTCCTATACTTGAAGAGCTGCATTTTAGACGGTGTGATTTGATTTCCAATCCTGATCCTCCAAATTATAAGCTTAGTATTTCTATCCCCTCCCTGCGGAGATTTTTTTTTGAGCATACTTATAAACATATTTCCTTGAGGATAAATTGTTCAAATCTTCATTCTCTTAAATTTCGCTGCTTCAAATTTGAACTTTTGGAGTGTAATCTACCTTCATTGGTTGAAGCTCATATCGATTTTGGAACTTGGCAATTTAATCACCAGTTATTTGAAAGAATTTGCCACATCAAATCTCTTGGACTACCAGCACAAACTATTCAGGTATGCCAAGTTGTTATTTTCCATACTTTACATGCTTTTTGGTTTTATTATAATTATTCAGTATTATATAATTCCTTCTAATACATATACATATGCTTTTCGCTCCAAGGCCTTCTCCTATGCAGAAAACTTTAACGTGGATTCTCTTCCAACATTTTACAATATGACCCATTTGGAAGTGTCACACATAACATTATGGAAAGCAGCTAAATGTGCATTGATGCACATTCTTCCAAAATCACCTAATCTACGGTGTCTACACTTTCCTAAGGTTGGTTGGATCTTGGAATTTTCAATCTTATACTTTCTAATTTTCAATCTTATACTTTCTAATATTATTACTCTGATTCAATTTTCGAAATACTAAGTAGTTTCCGGTTTTTGTCAGGGGCTTATCTTTGAATATTTCGAAATGGAGGATGGCCTTACTGTGGAGGATGTTGTATCATTCTATTTTAATCGTTCTCTCAAATCTTTAAACCTCTCAAAATTTCATGGAAACGGGCTTGAAGTAAATGTTCGCTTCCATGAGTCGAAATTTGTTTCAATTTGGCATGTAGCAACTGATGTTCGTTTCGTAGGAAAGATACTTGAAAATGCTGATGTTTTGGAGAAGCTTATTAAGATGGAACTAGTGAAAAGGAAAGTGTACATAAAGGACAAGCTAAGCAGCTTCTCCTACGCAGATTGTGATCTGTTCTTATAAACCATTCTCCTTGGGAACCATCTACCTATTTCAATTAAGTTGTCACTTTTTTTTTCTTCCTCTACTTTTTTTTCTCTTTTTGTTTTAATTTTTCCTTCCTCAGCTCAATATAAAAGGCTTTGTCATTTAACATTTGGGTTAATTCATGAATCCTTCAAGAAATTTGGATATTGTTTCTTCCTTCAAGAAATTTGGATATTGTTTCTTCTGGTCATGATGATGGTAATGATCGCGCATGACTTATTTTATATCACATTGTTAAATTGTTGGAATATTCAATTAGTAGCTCCTGAAGTTTAGTGGATGATAGAGGAACTAATTAATTTTTGTGAAGAAGTGATTTTCTTCATCAAAGGGGATTGCTTAATGAATGATATTCCTAATTTGAATGCCAAGAAAGTTGATCATCAATCATTTGAAACTGGACAACTAGCATTTCCTAATTTAATATCTACAGCTAGTGTCTTTGATATTTCCTTATTCATTTTTGCCTTTTATTTTGTTTTAACCTTTTGGTATATTCATTATATCAAACACTAAATGTACTGAATGTGGTGCATATCTGTGCAACCCCCAACCTATTCATACGCACAAAAATAAACAAACAAAGAAAAGGGCTTTTCCCCCTCTCTAATATGTTGCCTAATTGCCTGTCAAATATATATATATATATATATATATACTAGTTTTAGCCTTCACGTGCGTTGCACGTGACACAAAGTGTTTAAATGAAATATTCATATGAAATTATGATAACCTCTCTATTAAATTATGATAATTACACTATTTTTTATGATCCCATTATGAAATTTTGATAATCTTCCTATGAAATTTTAACAACGATACTATGGAATTTCGAGAACCTTTTTATAAATTTTTTTAACCTTCTTATGAAATTTTGTTAACCTCCCTAAGGAATTTTGAATATCTCAACATAAAATTTTGATAACTAACCAATGAAATTTTGATAACCAACACTATGAGATGTTGATAACCTCCATATGATATATTGACAACCACGTTATGAAAATTTAAAAACCTCCATATGAATTGTTAGTAATACACTTTGAAATTTTGATAAACCTCCCTATAAAATTTTGATAACTTTCTTATGAAATGTTGATAACTACAAATTTTGATAACCTCCCTATGATTTCTTGACAACCTCATTATGAAATTTTGATCTACATACTATGACATTTTGATAACCTCCGTAGAAATACCACTATGAAATTTTTGTAATCACATTTTGAAAATTTGATAACCTCTTTATAAAATTTTGTTGACCCCTTTATGAAATTCTTATAATCACATTATGTAATTTTGTAACATCGCTTTGAAATTTTGATAACAATGCTATGAAATTTTGATAATCCGATCTCTATGAAATTTCGATAATCACTCTATGAGATTGGATAACCTTATACTCCCTCCATTCTGAATTGAATGGCTACATTAGATTTTTTTAGGTCAAATAAAGCCATCTTTGACCATTAATTATTACAAAAATATAATTTTTAAAATTTTTTAAAAATAAACTTTTGGAAAATTTAAAACTTAAATTTTTCAAAACATATTTTTTAAAATTTTAATTGTATATAAATTTTTCATAATACTGGTAAAAAACGACTTCATTTGACCAAAAAAAATCCAATGTGGCCATTCAATTCGGAACGGAGGGAGTATCAAATTTTGGTACTCCTTATGAAATTGAGACTTTTATAACTTTCATATGAAAATTTGATAACCACACTATAAAATTTTAATAACATCCCCATGAAATATTAGTAACCTCCTAATGAAATTTTGTTAACCACATTATGAAATTCTTATAACCTCGCTATGACATTTTGATAACCTCTTTGATAACATTTCTATAAAATTGTGATAATTAACCACCCTATGATATTTCAATAACCAACGTAAGAAATTTTAATAACCTGATCCTATGAAATTTTGGTAATCACACTATGAAATTTTGATAACCTCCTCATGAAATTATAATAACCATCTTATGAAATTTTGATAACCACATAGAGACAAGAAAATCAAAATCATAAAGAAAAAAAAAGGGGAAGTATGATTAAAAAAATAATTTAATAAGGAATAATTAAAAAAATAATGGAATAATTAAAATATTATTTAGTAATGGGAATTTAGAAATATGTTTTTTTTAAAAGGGTACAATTGGAAATATGTTTTAAAAATAAGGGTACAATCGGAAAACATAAAGTTTCCCCTTATTCGTACTTTTATATATAGTATAGATATATATATACTAGTAAAAGCACATGCGTTGCACGTATTTTAAAAAATTGTGCTATATTTAATGTATTTTAGATTGATATATTAAATTATATATTAACCACTAAAGCTTAAAATTCATGTTTAATATTAAAAGGAGTATTTTAGATATTTCAGATCAAGGTTATAGGGTATTTTAAAGATATTTGCTATATTTAATACTCCCTCTGTCCCAAATTATAAGTCCCTTTTTTTGTCAACCAACACCCAGTTTTGACCAATTATTTATAAAATAATATGTAAAATTTAATTTTAAAAAAATATGTGTTGAAAAGTCTGTATTTCAAAGTTTATAAGTGTTATTTTTAAAAATGATTTTGCTTTATAAATTTTTTTAAAACAATAGTCAAAGTTTGGTGTTGGTTGACCAAAAAGGACTTATAATTAGGGACAGAGAGAGTATATTTTAGATTGATATATTAAATTAGTAACAACTAAAGGTTAAAACTGATGTTTAATATTAAATTTGGTGTTTTATATATTTCAGATCAATGTTTTTTAAATTTAGACTTATATAATAAAAGATAAAGATACATGTTTACCCTTAAGTGAATAAAAAAAATTTAAATTAAAAAGATTATTTTAGATATTTCATGTCAAGATTTTAGAAGTTTAGACTTATATTTTTCCCTATTGCAAATTTTCTTTTTTTTAAAAAAAAAAAAAAAGAAATCTTTAAGAGACTTCTTTATCTAAGTTGTTTAGAGTATTTTAGTTTTTAGATATTAAGAGATTGAAGAAAACATAATTAATTAATTTAAATGAAATAAAAATACATGTTTACATAAGAATTAAAATAATAATATAAATATAATAAATATAAAATTAATTTGTAATATAGTATGAAAAATTAATTCTTATAAATCATATAAAATAAAAAAATACAAACCCAAATGAAATAAGTATATAATAAATAGTATATGCTTAATAGTCTATGAAAAAAAAAGTTCTCATTCTAATCTTTCTCACCTTTAATCTTTTTGCTGATAGCATTTTGTAAGTTCATCAAAGTTCGTCTTCGTCATCAAGTGTGACCAATGAAAAGTCATCTCTCTCAATATATTTATTTTAGATGTAATATAATTAAGTGTTGTCAATAAGTATATTTCTTTGTAAAATTTTAAATTTTGGTTATTTGTAATTTTTGTTTTTTTTATTATATTTACTAATAATAATATCTTCTTTAAAAGTTTTAATATATATGTACATATATAATACTTCATCACCTCATAAAATTTATAAATACTAAGTGCTTTATTCTATTTTGAATACTGAAAACTTATACATTACATTAATTATCATAAAAAAATACAATAAAACTCGAGATATTAATGATGTATTTTTATTTGTATATATATTCAATGTTAAGGTTATTGAAAAACCATAGAGATTATTAAAACAATTATAGTTTATCAAAAAAATTGGCTTAAGGGACAAAATGAACCCGAACTATCACAAAAATGGACAAAATGACCCTTCATTTTGTCCTATTTTGTCAATGTTTGAGGGCTACTTTTTTCTTCTATGTCAAAGTTCGAGGACTAATTTTTTAATTTGGAGTCATTTACCTCTTTTATTTCATGTGACCAAAGTCCATTTAATAAGAGCTAAATTGTTCCAAAATTGTGAATCAGAGAGTTTAACTGTCCCAATCGAAAGTTTAGGAGCCATTTTGTCACTATCGTGATAGTTCAAGGGTCATTTTTTCTATTAATCCTCAACAAATTCAATAACTTTATTAGTAAACTTTTATCAAATAATAAAGGTTAAAGGTTATAAAAGAATATTTTGACAATATCAACAAATTAAGTAATCTTACATTTGAATAACTTTTTATCAATAATGAATAGTACCACTTCCCTTTACTATAAACAAATTTAATAAGCTAATTACATCTCTAACAATTATGTAAGCTAAACAATAATTTTAATGACTAACTCATTTTTTTACAACAAATTCTATAAGTAAAGAATTTGAAATTTCAGATATTAAATATTAGTAAAAGAAGATAAGTACAACTTTTCCTTTTTGAACTGATATTGTGAAGTTGAAAAAGTCATGCAATGGTATATATGGGTTTGAGCCTACCATCCCACCTTCCCCCATTAATGTAAAACAAAAGAAAAGAGAGATTGAGATTTTACATCTTTCTAATACTTTTCATCAAATCAATAATAAATATTACTAATTTACTAAAAAAGCTGTAGAATTATATATATACATATAATAGAAGCTATTAACAAATTAGTTAACCTTACGGTTTTACTAATTTTAATAACATTTCATCTATAATAAATATTACCAATTTTTCTATCCAAGATTACTAAAAAGCTACATTGGAAACCAAAAAACTTATATTCTATCAATAAATTTAATAATCTTATATCCTAAAATTTAGTTTCATATCATTAATATTGAAGATACTAAACTTTCTTAAATTAAAAAGCTTTAGATTTAAATACGATAGGAAGCTTACTTTTTTTTAGGGTCATTTTAGTAATAATGAAGGTTACCAATCTTCTTACATATATAAAATTATTAGAAAAGCTATACACATTATGAAAATGCTATATATACTCTTATCAATTAATTCAATATTTTAGTTTCCTTTTGTCAATGATAAAGGTAAATTAACAAATTTTGTTATCTGAGGTTAGCAAATTAAAGGTTATTAAAAATACGATAATGCTATCAAGAAATTAAGTAAACTTAATTTTTTAGCGACTTAAATGACCTTCATGAATAATGAATTTTACCAATTCTTTAATCTTAACTTAATTTTTTATGTTTGATAAGTTATCAATGCTATAAAAAAAATAAGTAACATTTCATCCTTTGTAATTTTCAGTAACATTTTAATCAATAATGAAGATTACCGATTTTTGTTTGGCATCAAGGAAGATTACCAATTTAATAATGTGATTATATATATAAAAAAGGTAATAAATTCAGTAACTTTACATCCTTAGTAATTAGTAATTTTAATGATCATTTATAAATAATAAAGATTACTAATTTTCGTATTTAATTAAGGTTACTAAAAAATATTTGAAGGTTATCAAAACAATAATGATGCTATCAACACATTCAATAATCTTACAGGCTTAGTAACGTTAGTAAACTTTCATTATTAGTATTGGTGAAGGTTTCCAATTATTTTAATCTCAGTTAAGAAAAACTATAATGATTATATAAAATAAATAGTACTATCAACCAATTCAATAATCTTGACGTTTTAGCTAGTCACTTTGATTATCAAATTTCTTATTTATGCTTACTTAAGAAGATAAACAGTAATCAAAGAAGTGTCCTATATTCAAAAACACAATTGATAAAATCCTTATAGAGAAGCAAAAGTCAAAATTGGTATTGGATCAAATAATTCAAGCTTGAAGGTAAAGTAGGGGAAAAAGATTGGCTAATGTAAAATAGGAATATAAAGATAAAGATAAAGAATTTTGCCTTTTTTGAATATACATCCAAAAACTCACTTCCCAACAATAATGTCTCATCCGTAGACTATCCAAAGTCTCCAATCATAACTAAGACCAAAGTTCTAATTCCTCTAATTTATAATATCCCCCTATGTTAACGTGTTATATTATTGAAAATACCAACTTCGTTTTAACGGAAAATAAAAATTGTAGAGAATTAAACAATAAATGAGTACTAAAACTACAAAAGAAATCACCCATGATACATTCAAGGTTCTAATAATTTATTTATTGTGCTTTATTAACAATTTTTTTAAGTTCCATATTATTGGTTTTTTCCTTTTTTTCATGATCTTTCACTATAAAGAAGAAAAATAATAGATAATAATCTGATTTAATTAGAGCATAAACAAATCAAAGAAATATTTTCTGGAGAAGAAATAGAACTCCTTGACAAATATAAACAAATACATGAACATAACCCTAAAATAATATTGCTTAACATGCTTAATTTATGGGAATCAGTTAAATTGTATAGTATAGCCGATAATTAAACTTTAAACTCTAAGAAATTTATTAATAAGTACATCATTATCAAACTTATTAAAATTTTTAAAACATATTCTAGTTAAGAATATACTTAAATTATTTTTATCAATGCTTCGGTTTTCCTGTGATGACTAAGGTTTCTTTTTTCTTTTTTTTATTTTGGACAAAATATACCTAATTGATTCATTCGTTCTAAATTTTAATTTCAAATATTGGACTTTTTCTCTACTGCTAAAGAAAAAATCTTACTCTCTTAATTGACTAAATAGAAGTAAAAAAGTCTGACTAAATTGAAGCAAAAAATACAAAGACAAAAACCATAAAAGATCAAAAGTAAGTGACTTAAAATTTTTTAATTAAATACTCATCAACGTAATTAATGCCAATTTCTCCTTTCATTTTTTTTAAACTCTAAAAAAGAATAACATATTAAAAGTTTTATGTAATTTTTTCTTTTTTAATATTTAAATGTTTTATGAATTACGAATTACCATATTTTTTTCTTTTATTAAAGTTATATAAAAGTTCCCCACCATTTAAAATTTAAAAGTTAAAGTTAAAGTTAAATAAAAATTTAAGAAGATATATTAGATATTTTCTTTTATATTAAATTAGCTTATGTATAGATTTTAATTAAATAGAGTTTTTTTATATTAACCTCGAACCATCAATACATCTAAAATTAACATTCTAATGAATTCCAAACTCTCTTAAAAGTATATAATAAAAAAAGGAAAAAGCAAATAATATATCCTTCATAAATTATCAATTATGGAACGTAACTTTTTTACTATGAGTTTAATTATTTGTAACTTGAATTAAGAGTTGGTTTTTAAATGAAACAAAATTTTATAAATTAATTAATTAACTAATTAATCTAAATAAAATAAAATTACATGTTTACCCTTTAAATGAATAATAAACTTTTAAAATTGAAAAGGTTATTTTAGATATTTCAGGTCAAGGTTTTTGAAGTTTAGACTTATATAATATAAAGATATACTAGTTTTAGCTTTCATGTGCGTTGCACGTGGCCCAACGTGTTTAAATGAAATATTCATATGAAATTATAATAACCTCTCTATTAAATTATGATAATTACACTAATTTTTATGATCCCATTATGAAATTTTGATAACCTTCCTATGAAATATTAATAATGATACTATAGTTACTTCAAAAAAATAATGATACTATGGAATTTCGAGAACCTTTTTATAAATTTTTTTTAACCTTCTTGTGAAATTTTGTTAACCTCCCTAAGAAATTTTAAAAACCTCAATATGAAATTTTGATGACTTCCCAATGAAATTTTGATAAGCAACACTATGAGATGTTGATAACCTCCATATGATATATTGATAACCACGTTACAAAAATTTAAAAACCTCCATATGAATTGTTAGTAATCACACTCTGAAATTTTGATAATCACACTATGAGTTTGTGATAACCTCGCTATGAAATTTTGATAAATCTTCCTATAAAATTTTGATAAACCTCCCTATAAAATTTTGATAACTTTCTTATGAAATCTTGATAACTAAAAATTTTGATAACCTCCCTATGATTTTTTGATAACCTTATTATGAAATTTGTTAACCTCCCTATGAAATTTTGATCTACATATTATGAAATTTTGATAACCCTCTTATGAAATTGTGATATCCTCCCTGAAATTTTGATATCCTCATTGAAATTTAGATTACTCCGTAATAAAAGTTTAATAACCTTCCTAATTTGGTAAATACCACTATGAAATTTTTGTAATCACATTTTGAAAATTTGATAACCTCTTTATAAATTGTTGACCCCTCTATGAAATTTTGATAATCACATTATGTAATTTTGATAATCTCGCTTTGAAATTTTGATAACAACACTATGAAATTTTGATAATCTTCCTATAAATTTTGATAATCTGATCTCCATGAAATTTCGATAATCAATCTATGAGATTTGATAACCTTCTATGAAATTTTGGTACTCCTTATGAAATTGAGACTTTTATAACCTTCATATGAAATTTTGATAACCACACTATAAAATTTTGAAAACCTCCCCATGAAATATTAGTAACCTCCTAATGAAATTTTGTTAACCATACTATGAAATTCTTATAATCTCGCTATGACATTTTGATAATCACTTTGATAACCTTTCTATAAAATTGTGATGATTAACCACACTATGAAATTTCAATAACCAACCTAAGAAATTTTAATAACTTGATACTATGAAATTTTGAAAACTTCCATATGAAATTTTGAAAACTTCCATATGAAATTTTGATAACCACACTATGGAATTTTGATAACCTCCTCATGAAATTATAATAACCATCTTATGAAATTTTGATAACCACGTAGAGACAAGAAAATCAAAATCATAATATCGCCTACTATTCTAACTCAACAATTTCCAATTGAATAAAATGAATGCGGCAAAACATTATATAACGAAGAGAAGGATCTTCACTAACAATAGTATTGTACGTGTTAGTGTTAGTTTAATCTTTTTATTGACAGTTAAAAATTGAAATTAAAAGTAAAATATTAAATTCAAAAAATACTGTTGGGTTTATGGGGTTTTTTTTTATTATTATTACATTATTCATCAGCAATGATGCTTAGAAGACTCATTTACTTTTATTCTTCTAATAGCATAATGGGTTTATGATGCCTTTTGGGAACTTTCAGATAATGTTTTTTTAATGTAATTGATCTCTGGTCATGGCTGTTCTATGGGTGACCTTTAAATTCTTATGGCTGTTTGGACCCCTCTGTTTCTACTGTGATGGAGCTGATGTTGATTCAGCTTGGTTGCTCTTTTCTCATTTTTGATAAATTCACCCTTTGCCTTTAAAAAAAAATTAGTAAAGGAAATTTAATATTTTACTTAATAATAGTAAAACGGATAAAAAAAACCTGATAGGAATGAGAAATTGGATCATTCAAAGCAAAGGTCCATTGCACATTTGCTTCAAATTATCTAAACTAAACCCAAATAAGACGTTGGAGACAAAGACAAAAAGCAAAATTAAATATAACGATTGGAAACAAAGACAAAAGGCCAAATTAAATAGGACGTTGGAAACAAAAAGGCAAATTGACTTTCTTATAATTTAACTAGTTTTAGTTTTCACGTGCATTGCACGTGATTCAACGTGTTTAAATGAAATATTCATACGAAATTGTGATAATCTTCCTATTAAATTATGATAATTACACTATTTTTTATGACGTCCTTATAAAATTTTGATAACCTTCCTGAAATTATGATAATTACACTATTTTTTATAACGTCCTTATGAAATTTTGATAACCTTCCTGTGAAATTTCAATAACGATACTATGAAATTTCGAGAACCTTTTTATAATTTTTTTTAACCTTCTTATAAAATTTTGTTAACCTCCCTAAGGAATTTTGAAGATCTCACTATGAAATTTTGATAACTAACACTATAAGATGTTGATAACCTCCATATGATAATAACCAAGTTATGAAAATTTAAAAACCTCCATATGAATTGTCAGTAATCACACTCTGAAATTTTGATAATCACATTATGAAATTGTGATAACCTCGCTATGGAATTTTGATAAACCTTCCTATAAAATTTTGATAAATCTCCCTATAAAATTTTGATAACCTCCTTATGAAATCTTGATAACTACAAATTTTGTATAACCTCCCTATGATTTTTTGATAACCTCATTATGAAATTTTGTTAATCTCCCTATGAAATTTTGATCTTACATACTATGAAATTTTGATAACCCTCTTATGAAATTTTTGAAAACTAAACTATGAAATTTTAATAACCTTCATATGAAATTTTTGATATCCTCCCTGAAATTTTGATTACTACATAATAAAAGTTTAAAAACCTTTCTAATTTGGTAACCATACCATGAAATTTTGATAATCACATTTTGAAAATTCGATAACCTCTTTACGAAATTTTGATAACCTCTCTATCAAATTTTGTTGTCCAAATTTTGATAATCACATTATGTAATTTTGATAACCTCACTTTGAAATTTTGAAATTGGACCATCCAAAGCAAAGACCCATTGCACATTTGCTTCAGATTATCTAAGCCCAAATAGGACGTTGGAGACAAAGACAAAAAGCAAAATTAAATACAACGATTGGAAACAAAGACAAAAGGCAAAATTAAATAGGACGTTGGAAACAAAAAGTCAAATTAACTTTCTTATAATTTAAAATACGTATTATATAATGTAATAATTAATGATGAAATAATTTATGATTAAAAAAATAATGGAATAATTAACTTTCTTATAATTTAATAATTTTACTACTAATTATTATTATAATAACTAGGTATGGGCCCGCGCTTCGCCGCGGGCATAGGGTTTGGAAATAGGCTCAAGGTGAAGGGATGTGCAGTTATTGTAAGGAGTGTCATCATAGAGTTTGATAATTTCTATCATAAGATGAATTTGATAATAATACGGTTAATAAAAAGAGCAAATAGATATAATATACTTAGAGATCATAATGATGGGACAGAAGAATGGTGATTTAAGAAGGGATTAATTTACTTTTATTTTGTTCAAGATATTATATGAACAAATCGAATTGGATTATGTAATATGGGTAAATAGGAGGCATATGTGCTCATTAAAAGGGTGAAAGAGTTAGTCTGTACGAAAGAATTGGAAACCATAAAAGGGTCTGTGAAATTGTTAATTGGTATAAAGTTGGGTTCCATTCGTCGTATATAGCAAGCCAATGAAAAACTCGTATGCTCTCTTGTTTGGTTTTAACTTTTAAGCATTTCTAATAATTGCCAAGGATGATCTAAGAAGATTGAACTTGAATGGCGGACACGTCATGAGAACCGACCAAGGCAGTACTGAAAGGCACAATTAGTTTAAGATTGTACTTGAGAGTCCATACTTAGGCCTGCAAGGATCAAACAGAAGCAGAAGAAAACCGTTAGAGATATATAAAATATTAAATTTAGACACGAATGATTAAGTTAAAATTTAGTGCATCTTATATGAAAAACATAAACACAAACATGAAACTTCATATCCTAAGTTAAATCTTAAGAGATATAATGATGTTTAACTTAAAATTAGAAATGACGACATTTATTTATCTATAAAGAACCCCCTAAATTCCAGGGGGGAAAAGAGCCTTCTCAATCTTATTTTCTTCCAACTTTTGCTTCAAATGCCAAGTCAACCACAAATATGTTTAAAACTTCTTACCAATCATACTTTTATGGAGTTAGACTCCTAGTACTTTTACCAACCAAACTTCCAATGCACTCATCAAACAGCTTACACACACAAATTAATATTCCATTTTGGATTTGAATGATCCTGATTAATGACATTTAAAATATCTCGATTCCTTCATAACCTGCAAAATATAATGGATGATTTCCATTATTATTCATCGATTTTCTTCTTAATTGCTTGGTCAAATTTGTCATGCCAAAATACATTAAGCTACTTGGTTTATCATATACATCCTTTTTTTTTTAAAAATCATCATATCCATCCACTAATAAAATAAAAACATACTAAGGATCATGTAATGTATAAAGTATAAACTATATATAGTTTGTATTAACATGTGAATCATATATAGTACCACCGCAATAAATTATAATCATTAGGAATTAGGAATGAATTTCTTTACAAAATCATAATTTGCTTTTAGATTAAAAGCTTATTAAAATGGGTACGGTGTTGTGTTTTCCCCTAGCATGAGTGGAAATACTCATACTAAGGGAGGCTTTTTTAAATTGTTCAGATAAGTTAACGATTTTTATCATTTGATTCTTGATTATTGGAAGAAGGTAGGAATCAAAAGTGTTTATATTGTTGTGTGTCCTCGTACAATCTGGCCAAAAAAATCCTCGTACAAAAAAAATGTATCAACTATCCCACTTGTTAAAATTACTTAAAGCAAACTCTATTCCCTTTTTATAGGCTCAAACATATCCTGGTAAAAGAAGCAAAATTTTCAGCATTTTTTCAACCCAAATTATTCAGCCAGACAAAGAAGATGATCAAAAACAGAATAAACAATGAATATCCATACCTGGATAAGCTATGGACAAATAAGCAAGAGGTTCAATTGATTATTCAAGAGTCAATTTAAAATTACTTGCTCATTGAAGAATCATTGAACTTCCTTCTTGAGCACAAATATGATAGATTAATTTGACACAGGTGAAACGTTAATTCTCCCCAAGAGAATTAACAAAGACTAAAAGCAACAGAAAAATATATAGAAATTGAATAAATTATAAGGAAATCACAACTGTATTCAAGGTAATAATAATTGACAAAATATATAACAAAGGTTAGGCAAGGATAAAGTTTTGTTTTATACAAAGAAAAGTGATTGAAAACTAATTATATGCAACAATAATTAGAGGTAAACAACATTGCAAACTTTTTTTTAAAAAAAAATCACATTGAAATGGTTTCTTTAGTCCTGGACCTAATGTTGGATTCATCGTTGTGACCCATTCAGCATGGTTCTTCAACTCATACCTATACGTCAAACAGGAATCAAGTTCAGCACTCAGCAGTCAATACACGAAAGTTCTTTGTCTAGCTAGCATGATCCTAAACAATGTGAGAATTAGCTTTCAGGTTTGATTGAATAAGCTGAAGTTCCAAGGCCCTTTACACCTTTGAGATTGTAGTCATTTTTCTCTTTAGCAATGCCATCAAGCTTCTCTTAATTTTTTTTTATCTTATGAGCAGCACTGGAATTTATGCTCTCATGCTTAAACCGATAGGAGCTCGAATCCTACTTACCTGCTGCTTTCTCTGCCAAAGGAAAGTTTGTGTTGCAAAAGTCTCCAATATGTCATCTGCATCATAAGCTACCGTTTTGAGCTTTGAAAGCCACAATCCCACAGGTCCATCATTCACTTAATTACCTCTCCTTTGCATCTTAAAGCACAACTTGGATGGTTTTTAAGGTGCTCAACAGCTTTTCTACATCTTTCTTCACACAATGGATATTGCAAGTGATCAAAGAACTCTTGGATTATAATTACTAAGTTCTAGGACAACCTTCAAGCATTTAAGAGCAATAGGCATACCTTCAGCATGTTATAAGTTGTGAAAGATTCTTCATTCTCTGTTTGTAAAGTGCTCGCAAAACGTTTTGGATCTGACCTTCTCATAGGTAAATGCAATGAATGACAACAACATAGAGCCAACAATGAAAGGACCAAAAGTAATCATAAAAACTTCAGACCATTGTTCTAGACACCACATCAGGAGATCACACTGAATTTAAGTGGGAGGAAATGAGAACAAACAACCACTATAATATTGAAAATGACAAAGTTAGTACCATAATTCGCGAACTAATGTTCCTCCTGTTGCATAGCTATGAGAAGAATTAACAATGTCCATAAAGTATGCCCCTATTGTCTGGCATTAAAAAAATTAAAATGTTTACAGCAGTGTTCATAACCAACCTTGAGTACAATTTAATAGTTATAGGAAAAGCAAGGTAGTCCCATTTTAACTGAGAACCACTAAACCATGTAAAAGACATCTCAACAATAATGATGCAAGACTTTCATAACACAATAAGTAAATTATATACGCAAAAGCAGTCAGAAGTGGGTAGAAAAGTAGTCGTATACCCCACCCTAGCTATGTTTAATAAAACTATTAAATAATATGCCTTAACATGTTAAAGAAATCATGTTTTTCTAGGCTTTAAGTTAGTCAGTCTTTGTTTTCTATATTACTCTGTTTTTCATCGCCCATATGATACATAGTTTTCATAAAAAGATTTCGTTTAAGTTTGGAATTTAAGTGGCAGAAAGGATTTAAGGAGAGTGATTATCCCTTCAGGAAAATTTTTTCTTTCAACCAAAAACCCCAAAAAAGGATCTCATACCTCTATTTCTCCCTATCACTATTCCATTAATACAACATCTAGGCCTATATAGAAAGTGAGAAACATGAGAAAGAAATTACGTGACTGAGCCAAAAAAGAAACACAGAATTAAAGCCCCCCCTTAAAACTAATCATGTAGCAAGAAAATAACATGGGAACAACCTCAATAAATCACCCACTCATGACTCCTTGCCATCTTATCAGTGAAAAAATAAATCCAGACTTTGAATCTAATTCCACAAGAGGACAAAACTCGGCTCAGATTTTATTGGACAAAGAATAAACCTTCAATATTTTGGACCCTTTCACATAATCGCCAAGTACTTGAAAGCCCAAACTTTAATCCAGTTCAATAAAACTGCCGAGACAAAAGGGATTTTGGCTTTTTTAACCCTACTCGATAATCTAAAACCTCGAGTAAACAGTCAATGCTTACCCAAGCTTGCTGTCAGAAAGCACCCAATCCAAAATCTGAAATTTTAAGAACACCATAGCAATCCATAGCAACCCAACCCTTAACCCGGGCTAAATATAAATCTTTGCTTTGCTTGCCATAAGAAATTTAGTAAAATAAAGAATGACTATCTTGCATGTATAACCCATACCATTATTATAATCCCAAGGATAGTTGAAAGAGACATATGAGCTAAAAGCTAACTGTAACTTAAAAACCAACTTTACCTGATGAAGAGAAGCTTGCAAATAAGGGAATGATGAAGTCTCAATTAAAGAATGCAAGCTAGCAACAGCTCGCAACATCCTCTCCCATCAGTACCCTTCAAATCCAATGATGGGGAGAGAACATTCGTGTATAGGAATCCAATGATAGAAGAAGGCCATTTTGATTTCAATGATGCAGCCTTTTCCACTAATATTCCAAAGCCTAGACCTGCATCAAAGCCAATTTTTGAGGTTGTTCCCGGGTCAAAGCCAATTAATAGAACCCACAATTTTGAGTTGGCCTAGACCTGCATCAAAGCCAATTAATAGAACCCACAATGAAATCAGGTGAAAAAAAATCCTGACCTCGTTAACAATATTTACCATTAATATTATGGTTGAAAGATGATTTTGACCATAGAAAACTTAGGTAGTTGACCCTAGGGATTCAAGCACCCTATTCTAATGCACTATTTCTCCTTGCCTAATCAAAAATGTCAATTTTGACTTTGATTTCATCTATAGTTGATACTTAATTATACACCAATCATGAAAATAGTACATTAAAAGCTAAAGCACCAGCATGAGAAACTTCACCTTTGCTTGACACTATTGATTGACAAATGCCTATCTAACAGTTTCTTACCTACAGCTGCAGTTTGTGGAGTCCCCTAGCTAAACTGGCTACCTTCATTCTCAAATTGGTCAATCAAAACCTGTCTGGCCATTCCACCTAAAGCTCCACCGGTTTGTGTAGCTGCAACAACCGTTCACCATGTGACATATAACTTGCCTTTATTTCTCCCTCATGGACATTTTAACAAACACCTGCAAAACACTGAAAGAAAATACAACTAACCTCAAGCACATCATACCCTTGGCACCAAAAACAAAGTAGGAAGGAAACTTGAAAAAAACATACAAAGACCTAAAACAAACCTCTCAACAAAATTGATCAGTCGTAAAAGGAGTTGAAACCTTGAAAGACAAAAAAGCAAGAGCAGCAGTTAATGAAGATTAAAGCAGAATGACCTGAAACCTTAAAACGCAAAAGGACACAAACATTAGAATAAAAAGCAGAAAAGTGACATACACAAACCTCTGAATATTAAAGCAGATGACCTGAAATTATAGCTTTAATACACTACAATGAAAGCAATAGAACAGAAAAGGTTGAATCAACTTCAAAATACTACAAACCAATACAAAATGAAAACAATGAAATTAAAGCTATTTTTTAAAATGTGGAAGGATCTAACTGATGTGAGATTTGAGGAAACCGAAATCCAACCTCGATTGAATTCCAACCGAAATCCAACTCTTCAAGGTTCATTAGATCAGACCAACCTGAAAAATTCATAGATTCATGAAAATTTAATTACTATTAATTATAATATCTAAATTGATACGAAACTAATGGCGAAGGAAACTCAAACCTGAAACCCGGAATGAATTAAAGTCGAACCCCAAATTATGGAAGAATGGAAAAGCGAGAGACAGGTTTCCTGCCTCTTCCTTCTCTTCCTTTACTGGGCAACTATGGTAATAAAAAATAATAATTCAGTCGGGCTCTGGAAATTTGAAAAGAACAATGAAAGGGAAAAACGAAAATAAAAATTCATGTTGACAATGACCAAACACAATATTAGAGAGTTGTGGGTTCTAAAAAAATAATTCAGTCGGGCTCTGGAAATTCATGTTGTCATCTCCATGTTGACAATGACCAAACACAATATTAGACCCAAAAAGAAAATATAAGACAAAAAAAGCTCAGGATAATGATAAATAAAAAATTCAAAGCCGAGACTACCATGATTCTGTCGGATCAAAGCTCAATATTAAGGTGGGTCATGAATTTAAGAATTGACAGGAAATAAAAATTCAGCCAAAGAAATGACTGGGGAAGAACAAAAATGAGATGAAAAGATCATGTCACAAAGAAGGAGAGGCAGTGACCATACTGATGCAGTGCAGAGGAGAGTCGCATGAAACGGGGGTGACCATGCTCAAAATTATGTTGTGATTGGACTCTCAACAGAGTAACTTTAAAAAATTGCCTACGTTTGCCTAAATAGAAGATGCCTTTAGGTAAAACAATCATTGCAATGTCAGTTTCAATACTTGCCATGAGAATATACACAAAATGAGCCATTAGAATATTTGAATAAGAACTATTTCATCCATATGAGTCAATAGATTAAACCTGACATTCTAACTCTTTAACTTTGAAAGAGACCTAAACTTCAAAAGTGAAACAAACCAATTTAGAGCTTGTTCGAAATAAATACAAAACCAATCCCTTCTCTCCATCCATGCCTCTTAAATAACTGGAAGAAGACAAAGAAAAAGAGAACAAAGGTTAAAACTACCCATCATACCCAATCTCAATGCAACAGATAACTCCCACCACGACCCTTATCTTCCTTTTGAGCTGTGCAATATTTGGCTTTTCATTACTCTTGTTCATCTTAAGTGAAACTTGAGTTGGACCTTGACCAATTTTTTTTAAACATATATTAATTTCTAAATATATAAGAGATATTTGTAAATGTAAAAGATACACCATACCTTTGATGGCTAGCTTTCAAGAAGTAAGAAGGGAATTTTCTGCAACAAAGGAAAACAACTAAAATTAAATCCCAAACATAGAGAGTTCAGAATAATAACAGCTTAGTTCTCCAATCTGATAGTGTCATTTTAGGTCCATACAATCAATAAAAGAAAGTATAGAAATAGAAAATAGCCACGACAATAACCATATTCCAGTATATTATCAAGCCCTAGTCAAATTCCAACTCAAGTATCAAACATAGGAATTCTGAGATCACAATTTAGTATTGGAGGGAGAGTAGACCACATGCAAGAGAGATCGGGTACGAAGTGATTTTAGTAAAAACGCCCTTGCTATCTCATTTGGCTGGAAAAACCCAATAACGAAGTCATTACATATATAGCAAAAACGTTGAGGGGATGAGTCGGCAAGCCAAATTCTTCTAAATCAGACGGTACATGTGTACCCTGGAGAGCACCGCCCAATCACTTATAATATGAACTAAAGACATTCAAATGATTTTGGTTTATCAAAGAAAAAAATATTAAAATACTTGGGATGCCTTCAGCTGGAAAATTATACTAAAAATAGTTGGGATGCCTTCAGCTGGAAAATTATACCAAATCTAAAGGCACCATCTGAACCACTAAAAACCATGAAAGAAACAATATATAGGAGACAATTAAAAACCTAAATCTGTGATCAGCAGCAATTATTCATACAACTCCACAACATAGTTAGGTTGAGTTCTTGTTTATTCTAACATTAACACAAAATTGGCAGCAAGAAAGTTCAAATTATAACAACACCTTTATCAGGTACATTGATTCAAGATAAACAGAGGGAAAAAAACCTTAGAATACTTCACTCCTAAAAAGGGAAGACATTGTGTGGAACGAAAGAGAGAAGATGCCTTGACCGCATAGTGTTCTCTGAAATCGAAAAACCTATGTAATTAACCCTAACTGGTAGCAACTGATAAGTCATAATTGGATAAAAAAAATAAAAACCCAAGAGAAAAACTGAAACAGATAGTTACCTTATTCCATCAAGGATCAACAAAAGTTCCTGATTTGATTCGTCACCATCCTTGCACGCATCAACCAATGGTCTGGTTTCTCAGAAAAAAAAAATGACCAAAATCCCCAGAAAATTAGGGTATAATCAACTGATATGAGAGAAATCCGAAAGACAAAAGCAAAGATCTTTTGAAGAATAATGAGGAAAAAGAAGAATCGAATTAAAAGGCATAGCTCTTTGGTGGTGGTGAAAGTTAAACAAATGAAATTCATTGGCAGGAGCAAATTATGTGAGGAAATAGAAGAAGAACGAACCTAATCGACGCGTTGAAGAGGCAGCAACACTGGGTCAGCTAAGAGGACGATTACGGGAATGAGCAGGCAGGACAAAACGCCAGCTACCCACACAACAGAGTCGCAGCAAACAGGAGAGCATGTAAGGACTGAAAAGGATAAAGGAATGGAAGCCCCAAAATTCAAAAGGAAACAAAGGAGGGACTAACCTAAAGATTTGAAGTTGCCACTGCCTTTCTCCCGATTGAAGGCGAGATTGAAATCGGTACTCAATTTGGGAATCGGCGTGAAAGGGGAAAAGAGCCAAAGAAACCCAGAAAGACATGAAGAGATGAAAAGGGGAAAAATGGAACAGAAGAAAGCGAGCAAGGGAAATCGCATGAAACATGGGAGTAAGGGAGTAGGTGAGATTGACAGAACAAAATCAAGCAAAATCCCGAGAATCAGGAAGAAACGAAGGATGGAGACTGTTCGGGGCGGAGAATTGGATAACCAATAACCCGCTGATTCGAAATTGGGTCGCAAATTGATTTCAAATTTTTCGACGCGTGTAATGCAATTCCGAAATTGATGGCGCGTGTGAACAGTGGTCTTGGTTGTTCACGTATTAGTGTGGTTCTTTGATAAGAAGTTTTAATATATAATTATAACAATAAGATGCTTAACGTGACTTAAAATTGCATTAATTTTAAAATTAAAAGAGATAGTATTAGATTACATATTAACCCTTAAAATTTTAGCTAAAATTTTAAAACTAAAAAAGGTATTTTAGATATTTTAGATCAAAGATTTTGAAGTTTAGGATTATAGAGTACGTAATGATAATATAACAAATAATATTTTTTGAATTATAACTAATATAATAATTTTACTACTACCAATAAATAAATATTTTAAATAAAATAGATAAATTAGTAGCAGTAGTTAAAATTAAAACAAAGAAAAGGGAATGGCGTGGGATTGGAAGACTTTGATGAAATTCAAAATATTTTTTTCGACAAAAAGAAGTTTATAACTAATAATAATTTTACTACTAATTATTATTATAATAATAAGAAGTTTAATATATATAATTATAACAATAAGATGCTTAACATGACTTAAAATTGCATTAATTTTAAAATTAAAAGAGATAGTATTAGATTACATATTAACCCTTAAAATTTAGCTAAAATTTTAAAACTAAAAAGGGTATTTTAGATATTTCAGGTCAAAGATTTTGAAGTTTAGGATTATAGAGTATAAAGATAAAGATAAAGATATATGTTGCCTAATTACCTTTTGCTGCAGGAAGTAACAACATTAACGCGATCCAGCTTCAATTGACTCACTGAACTCATTCCCCAAATTGATTGTAAGGTTTCTTTTCTAAAATATCTCTTCGATGAATTTTATAGTAGCTTTCCCCACCAAATAATAATAATAATAATAATAAAGAAGATAGTTTCTTTGGATTCTAATCATGCTGCTATTGTAAGTTAATTCTCTGGGTGTAAAATCATATATTTTATATTTATGGTTAGAGATAATAGTATGCATGCAAACACCGGTTGCACATAATCAAAATGCCCAAACATAAAACTAATAGAAATTTGAGATGATTCATATTTTTGGTGTTTATCTATTTGATCAACCAAGTTTTGTGATAATTTACCCACTAAACTAGGCCTTGTGCCCGCGCGCGCTGGGCGTTGGACTAATATTCTGGTCAAAGTGGGAACCGATTGTCATAACCTGGGATTTGGTTCAAAGAGCAATTGAAGAAATTCCTGATAGGGCTCGAATAGGAAAATTTTGGTCTTCACTGCTAAAATTCTGCCCGGCTATCCGGTTTAATTTTTTAAATACTAAGTAAGTTTCCGGTTTTTGTTAGGGGCTTATCTTTGAATATTTTCATATTGATGATAACCTTATTTTGGAGGAGGCTGTATCGTTATATTTCAATCATTCTCTAATCTTTAACCATCTCAAAATTTTATGGAAAGGAACTTGAAACAAATGTTTGTTTCCATATACCGAATTTTGATTCAATTTGTTATAATAACTGATGTTTGTTTCGTAGGAAAGATATTAAGAATGTTGATGTTTTGGAGGAGTTTAGGATGGAACTAGTGGAAAGGAAAAAGTACATAAAAGGGAGGCTATATATGCAGCTTCTCCTACCCAGATTGTGATCTGTTCTAATAAAAACGAAAAGTGTAAGCATATTAGTTTATATAAGTCATAAGAAATAATAATGAAAAGCAGGAGCTAAGTAACAGGTTCATATGAACAGATTGTGTATAAGTAAATCTGTTCTAATAAACTTTTCTTCTTGAAAACCAACTACCAATTTCTTCGTCACTGTGTTTTCTTCCCTTTTTTTATTCTGGCTAAGCACAAAATAAAGTTTCTCATTAAACATTTGGGTAAGAATTCATGAATATTTTCAATAAATTTCGATTTTGTTTTCATTTAGATTCTATAACCAAGTATTAATTGTCTCGATTTTTTTTTTTTTGAAATAAAATGCTTTTATTCATTAAGAAGGAGAAGGATTACAAATATGTGATCACCTAGTACACACTCAGATTTTGCTATATTATGAGCAAGTACATTCACTTCTCGATTAACAAAAGCAACAGAGATCGAAATAAATTCTGAAGAAAGAGCAACAACATCATGAATCAGGTAAAACAAAACAATTTGAACACAAGAAGGGGAAAAGGAAGACATGCCAAAAACAGAGTCCAGAAAGAGACTCGTAAAGGAAAGTAAGGCCGGTTGGGGTAAAAAAAATATATATTGGGTACGTACCAAAAAAAAAGTAAGGCCAGTTGGCTTTCCTTAAATCTATATACAGTCCAAAATAAAAAGTATTACACCATTTTTGTTTTTTAGTTGAAACGATAACTTAAATTTGAGAACTTTAGATTTATTGTAGTCCTAGATAGATTGGGTTAATAAAAAAGCCCACACAAAAATAGGGTTGGTTAATTAGGTAATTACGTGTATATATAGTATACAAAATAAAGGGTGCTAGTAGGATCTTGGCGTAAAATCAAGCCGAAATCCATCTTCTCCTATTCCTATCCACACAGGTGAGTACCAACAACGGATTGGAAGCGGCTTGTTCTAGACACGTCTCAGGTTTGAGACTTTGCATACTTGCATCCCCTATTGGGAGACTCACCCGCGACGCTTTTTCTTTTTGCCAGATGAAAGTTATGTTAATTTTTTCTACAATCACAAATTAATTTCCCATTGTTGTTGATGTTGGTTGTTGATGAAGGGAATCGAAGAACAAGAAGAGGGAACATGGATTATTATATGGATAAGTTAATTAGGTGGGTGTATATAATAATAACAATGGGTGTAATAATAAGATATTGGCGTAAAATCAAGGCCAAAATCCAACTTCTCCTATTCACAGGTCAGTTGATTTAAGTAATAGATTTTTTTTTTTGCCAGAAAGTTAATGTTAATTTTGTAATGAACAAATATTGTTGTTTTTGACGAAGGAAATCGAAGAACAAGAGGAGGGAACATGGATTATGTTACTAATGGGTCATCTAAGTCCCAAATTACTGAGAAAACTCATGGGCAGGATGATGATTTTGGCTGTGTTGATAGAATTAGTGAATTGCCCGATGATATCCTTGTTCACATCCTTTCGTATCTTCAAGCAACGGATATTATAGCTACTTGTGCATTGTCAAGCAGGTGGAAATTCTTGTGGAAATCTTTTGATATACTTAATTTTGATTTTAATTCCGAAGTATGGAGACCAAAGTGGAAACCTCCTAAGGTTGTTGTTGATTGGGATTCCGTTCAAAGAGAAGTTGAAGGAATTCTTGATGGGGCGCGAATAGGAAAATTTCTTCTTAAATGCATTGATGCAAAGAGGACCGACTTGAATTCATTCCTTTCTAAACTAGTGAGACATAAAGTTGGAGTGCTGGAGTTATATATATGTTTTGATTATGAATGGGGACGCATTCCATTCTTGCCCTTGCCTGATAGCCTTTGCGCCTCCGATTCGCTCACTACATTGAAGTTAGATATAAATCTACAACTAAATCTTCCTACTTCCATATACTTCCCAAGGCTTAAAACCTTACATCTAGAGTGTATTATATTTCATCAAGAGGACGATCCGGAGTGACTTCTTTCCGGTTGTCCTATACTTGAAGAGTTGCTTTTGAAAGGTTGTGATTTCAATCATTCAAGACCTAAGTTTAGTATTTCTATCCCCTCCCTGCAGAAATTAGTTTTTGGGTATTATAGTAGATATATTTTCCTAAGGATAAATTGTTTAAATCTTCAATCTCTTGAATTTGAATGTGACTCATTTAAACTTTCCGAGTGTAATTTACCTTCACTAGTTGAAGCTCATATTGACGCCGCAAATTCGAGAGATCACCACAGTCTTGAGTTACCTGAAGAAATTTACCGTGTCAAATCTGAAAGAATTTACCATGTCAATTCTCTTGAGTTATTTGAAAGATTTTGCCATGTCAAATCTCTTCGACTATCAGCTCGTACTATTCAGGTATGCCAAGTAGTTACATGCTTTTTAATTAGTTTTATTTAGTTTATTAAGTATATAATTCCTTCTAATACCAAGATTATTCTTCATTTGCTCCAAGGCCCTCCTCAGTGCAAAGAGTTATAATGTGGATTGTCTTCCAACATTTGACAATATGACCCATTTGGAAGTTTTTCATACAATATATAAGTTTGAAAGTCCAATGATGCGCTTTCTTTTGGAATCACCTCATATACGGTACGATTTTCATACAATATATGTTCTGGATGGAGACGCTTACGATTTTTGCCTTGGCCTGATAGCCTTTGCACTTCGGATTCCCTCACTACATTGAAGTTAAATATGAGTCAACAACTGCGTCTTCCTCCTTCCATATGCTTCCCAAGGCTTAAAACCTTACATCTTATGTTTATTAAATTTCATCAAGAGGGCGATCCAGAGCGACTTTTTTCTGCTTGTCCTAAACTTGAAGATTTGCTTCTCGGATCGTGTGCTTTGATTTCCAATCATCCTCCTCAAAAGCTTAGTATTTCTATCGCCTCCCTGCGGAGATTAATTTTTCACCATGATACATACATTGTCCTGAGCATAAATTGTTCAATTCTTCAATCTCTTGAATTTCTTTGTTACAATTTTAAACTTTCCGAGTGTAATCTACCTTCATTGGCTGAAGCTGATCTTCATAATTGGGACCATATTCACTACGGACTTGAGTTATTTAAAAGAATTCGCCATGTCAAATCTCTCCGACTATCAGCTCAAACTATTGAGGTATGCCAAGTTGTTTTCTTTTTTCCATACTTTACATGTTATATATATAACATAATTAATTCCTTCTAATACCAAAAATATTCTTCATTACTCTAAGGAATTCCCCCTTCCAAAGAAGTTTATAAATGTGCGTTCTCTTCCAACATTTCACAATATGACCCATTTGGAAGTGTCAGACATAACAGTATGGAAGGAAGCTTCATTGATGACCATTCTTCCAAAATCACCCAATCTACGGTGTCTACACTTTCCTGAGGTAGGTTTCTGGATCTTCGAATCTTCAATGTTATATACTTACTAATATTATTACTCTGATTCAATTTTTGAAATACTAATTAAGTTTCCGATTTTTGTTAGGGGCTTATCTTTGAATATTTAGAAATGGATGATACCCTTACGCTAGAGGAGGTTGTATGGTTCTATTTTAATCGTTCTCTCAAATCTTTGACCATCTCAAAGTTTTATGGAAGTGAACTTCAAGTGAATGTCCGTTTCCATATACCGGAATTTGATTATGTAGCTGCTGATGTTACTTTCGTAGGAAAGATACTTAAAAATGCTGATGTTTTGGAGAAGTTTAAGATGGAACTAGCGAACATGAAAGTGTACACAAAGGACAAAGCTAAGCAGCTTCTCTTATGCAGATTGTGATCTGTTCTTATAAACCATTCTCCTCGCCATGTCAAATCATTCAATAAATTTGGATTTTGTTTCTTTTGATTATGATGATCATGATAATATTGAACTTTTATACAAATTAAGTTTTCAGACTGAAGTTGAGATGATCAGCCAGGCAACTGTGATAGAATTGAGCTAGAGGAGATGGTTCAAGTGGCATTGCTATATGTACACTAATTAAGTAGCATGCAGGTTCTCTGCACAGATTGTGTATCAGTAATAAACTCTTCTTCTTGAAAACCAACTACCAATTTCAACAAATTAACATGATTTCTTTGTCATTGTATTTTCTTTTTCTTTTTCTTTTTTTATTCTGGCTCAGCTCAAAATAAAGTTCTGTCATTAAACATTTGGGTTGGAATTCATGAATAATTTCAATAAATTTGGAGTCCTACCTGCTTTGCAGATTCAACCAAATGTGCATTACAAAATTCTTTACTGCATTGGTTGCAAGAAAGTGGAAAACCGAAAACTCCTACCCGTTGAGGCCCCTGCCATTCACCTTAGTCTTACCAAAGCTCATGTTAATTCATAATTGAGGGCAATGGGGTTCCCCTGAATTTAGATTTGTGTTTAAGGTGATGCTTGTTTTCCCCTGTGAAGCATTAAAAGCCATGAAGAAGAGGTGATCAGAACTATATATATATGGATAATTTCATAGCTGGTATAATAATAGCATATTAATTCAAGTCTCAAATCAATTTCATCAATATTAATGTGATGTCTCTTTCTGTTTCTCTCTCTTTTTGATAGCTTGGGAATGACTGGAAAATTAGTTTTGAACTAATTATTTATTCAACTATCGGGTTTCAACAATATATATATAGCAGCAATATTGGCTGGATTCAATTGAAAACTTGCATTAGGCCTTCATTGTTGGTGAATTAGTTATTTTTTAGTACTTGGTGAAGGTTCCCCCGATTGATTGATTTGGTTAATTATAAAATTGCAGTCTGTATAGGGGAAGTTTTATTCAGAATATGTTTACAGATTTTCCTTATGAATATGAGATCCGGCAAGGGGGGGACTTTGGTAAAAATATTTTAGTTCTAATATTCTATAGATCTTAGGCAAAGTTGGTCTTTCTTTCCCACTGTTCCATCATATAACTCATGCACTCATGTCCCATTTAGCTGCTAGCTGCTATTTTCTCTCAACTTCTTCACCTTAAAAAATTATTATTATAATATAATAATAATGAAATCTTTCTCATAAATCCATGTTAAAGCAAATATAGTGCATGTAGGAAGCATTTTCTCTGTTTTGAATGATCTAAAAGCTATATATCCTCGTGCTATATATAGTCTTACTTTTGTATATTTAGTGTATTAATTTTAGCAGGTCAAGACATAATTGGTGTCTTGTCATCTAAAATTCAGACCGCCATCAGGAGGGATGTTTACAAGGTTAAGGTTGAGGAGGTTCCAATTCAGAGAACTTGAGACTACAACACATAACTCGAGCAGCAAGAATATACTAGCTAGGAAAGGGAGGTTTTGGGAATGTTTACGAGGGAACTCTGCAAGATGGAACCAGGGACGGAGCCAGAAATTTTGTTTTGGGGGGCGAACATTCTATACCATATTAAAGTGAAATTTGGTTTTGATATACAATGGACACTTATACAAATACAATACGATATTTTTATATCCTATAAAAGTAATCTAAAGGTATATTTCTATATTAAAATCGAAATTTTTCAATAAATTTCATAAGTTTTCATCTTAGATGAGATGATTAAAAGCTAAAATTAATTTACTCAAAAATCAAGTTCAAGACTTTTCCTTTCACTACCTCTTATGTGAGGAAAAAAACCCTCTTAAAATTTGTTATATATAAATAAATAATTAAAGTTTATTATGGAAAAAAGTCCATACATTAAAATAATGTTGCACGAAACCACATACAGTTTAAACGTGATAACATAAACTTCAATGGACATATACCACTAATTAAGTCAAAGACTTAGATGTCACCATGCTTCTAGTTAAACTCTTAATAAATGTAGTTAGACTAATTTATTAATTTGAATTACTCAAAAACATTAAGTTATTCTATATATAGTTAAATTGATAAATAATTTAATATTACTACAAATAATTAATGGTCATTTAAGTATAAATGAATCAAAATCATATTATTTGTTTCATAAAAAAAACCTATATATTTCTTTGGGGGGGCGAAATTGAAGTTCGATTGAGTTGCATGATGAAAAGAACACATGTATATATAAGCTCTCGGAGAACTTTGGGGGGCGGTCGCCTCCCCCGCTCCCCCTAGCTCCGTCCCTAGATGGAACAATAGTATAGCTTATAAAGATGGAGAGATTCAATTTCAGACTGAAGTTGGGCAACTATGATAGAATTGAGCTAGAGGAGATGCTTTTTTTTTTGGCCTGAAACAAAATTTCATTCATAAAGTGGTAAGTACCAGGATGGAACTTACAAACAGAAGTGCTAAACATAAGATAATCCAACTACAGTCAGAGAAAACAGGTATGAAATCTCCCTATGTAGAAGGGGTTCAGAGCTAAAATTAAAGGGGCGGGGCTGGGAGGCCATCTCTACTAAGGATATAGACAAGAGAAGATGGGGTTGATCAACCCAACCTTCCGGACACATCTTCTTTCTAGCTTGACAGGCAACCCAGTCTGCAGCTTGATTAGCGGTTCTACTAATCCATCTTATTTTGCTCTGTTGGAAATCTTTGAGTAGGTTCTTGATATCTGCTGAAATAGGTTCGATTTCCCAACATCTAACTCTGATGGATATAGCATTCTGATATACCAACTGACAGTCAGTTTCAACTCTTTGCTAGTTTCAATCCTTCATAGACCGCCAAAGCCTCAGCACAAGTTGCAGATTTAGCCTTGAATGTCTTGTTGCATCCCTGCACCACTCGTCCTTTGTCATCTCTTATAATCACGCCAATTCCTGCTTCATTAGAGGCATTGTCAAATGCACCATCGCAGTTTAGCTTCAACCAACCTGAACTTGGAGGCTCCCATTGCTGTTGTTGCTTTGGATTCTTGATCTGTTCTGCAACTTCCTCTGTCAATAAGACTTGTGCTATTTCTGCCACAGCCTTTTGGGATACTTGGATTGTGTAAAGGGGATCGGGAGCTTTGTTTTCGTGGATGCTTCGGCATCTTTCAGCTAGAGGAGATGCTTCAAGTGGCATTTCTATGCACACAATACCTTCCAGGATCTGCACAGATTTTTTTTTGAAAGGCAAAAGATATTTTAACCACTACATCAAATGCTTAAACTTTTCTTGAAAACCAACTACCAATTTCAAGTCCTAAATAGATTGGGTTAAAATATAAAAAAGCCCACGCAATATTCTGCCCGAAAAAAAAAAACCCCCACACAAAATAGGATAGGTTAATTAGGTGGGTGTATATAAAGGGTGTAATATTAATAGGATCTTGCCGAAATCCATCTTCTTCTATTCAGACTGGTGAGTTGATGTTTTCTTTTTTTTCCCCAGAAAGTTGATGTTAAATATTGTTTAAGAGACTAATATTGTTTCTACTTTCTACAATCACAAATTAATTTCCCATTGTTGTTGTTGATGAGGGATCATTGAAGAACAACAAGAGGGAACATATGGATTTTTATTAGTTTAGGTGGGTGTAATAATAAGATATCAAGGCCAAAATCCATCTTCTCCTATTCACAGGTCAGTTGATGTTAATTGATTTTTATTTTTATTTTTTTTTTACCAGAAAGTTGATAATTGTGTAAGAACTATTGTTGCTTTTGATGAAGGAAATCAAATAACAAGAGGAGGCAACATGGATTATGTTACTAAGGGCTCATCAAAGTCCCAAATCCCGCAGCATGATGATGATTTTGGTTATGGTGATGATAGGATTAGTGAGTTGTTAGATGATATCCTTGTTCACATCCTTTCTTATCTTCCCACAACAGATATTATAGCTACTAGTGCATTGTCAACCAGGTGGAAGTTCTTGTGGAAATCCTTTAATATTCTTGATTTTGAGTTTCAATTATGGAGACCAAATTGGAGACCGAATCAAGTTTTTGTTGACTGGGATATGGTTCAAACACAAGTTGAAGAAATTCCTGATACGGCACGAGTAGGAAAATTTAGCCTCAAATGTTATAATGCTCGGCTATCCGCTGCTACCAAAAAGAGGACCCAGTTGAATTCAATGTTGTCTAAACTAGTGACACATAAAGTTGGAATGCTAGAGTTATATATAAGTCCATCATGTCCTGGATGGAGACGTTTTCGATTCTTGCCCTTGCCTGGTAGCCTTTGCACTTCCGATTCGCTCACTACATTGAAGTTAAATATGAGACTAGAACTGAATCTTCCCACTTCCATATGCTTCCCAAGGCTTAAAACCTTACATCTTGAGGATACTAGATTTCAACAAGAGGACGATCCAGAGCGACTTTTTTCGGCTTGTCCTATACTTGAAGAGTTGCTTTTCAAATATTGTTTTTTGAAATCCGATTACCCTCCTGATAAGCTTAGTATTTCTATTGCCTCTCTGCAGAGATTGTTTTTAAAGCATGATAAACATAGACATATTTTTCTAAGGATAAATTGTTCAAATCTTCAATCTTTTGAATTTGAATGCGACTCATTTATACTTTCCGAGTGCAATCTACCTGTGCTGGCTGAAGCTTATATTGACGCTGCAGATTGGAACAAAGATAATCACCAGAATCTTGAGTTACTTGAAAGAATTTGCCATGTCAAATCTCTCCGACTATCATCTCGAACTCTTCAGGTATGCCCCAAGTTGTTCTTTTCCATATTTTACATGCTTTTTAGTTTTAATAGTTTTTATTTTTATTAAGTTGTATATATAGTTCCTTCTAATACCAAAAATATTCATTCATTTGCTCCAAGGCCTTATACTATCAAGAGAATTATAATGTGGATTGTCTTCCAACATTTTACAATATGACCCATTTGGAAGTGGACAATGTATATGAGAAAGAGACTAAATTGATTCACATTCTTCGAAAATCACCTAATCTTCGGTGTCTACACTTTCCTGAGGTAGGTTTCTGCTTCTCCGAATCTTCAATGTTATACTACTACTACTACTTAATACTCTAATTCAATTAATTTTTGAAATACTAAGTTTCTGGTTTTTGTTAGGGGCTTGTCTTTCAATATTTCGATATGGATGATGTCCTTACCCTGGAGGAGGCCATATCGTTCTATTTTAATCGTCCTGATCTCAAATCTTTAACCATCTCAAAATTTTATGGAAACGAACTTGAAGTAAATGCTCGTTTCGATATAGAGAAATTTAGAGCAATTTGGCATGGGCATGAAGTAGCAGCAGATGTTCGTTTCGTAGGAAAGATACATGAGAATGCTGATGTTTTGGAGAAGTTTAAGATGGAACTAGTGAAAAGGCGAGTGTACATAAAGGAGAAGCTAAGCAGCTTCTCCTATGCAGATTGTGATCTGTTCTTATAAACCATTCTCCTTGGAAACCATCTACCTATTTCAATTTGAGTTGTCACTTTATTTCCTTCCTCTACTCTTGTTCTTTCATTTTTTTTTCCTCGGCTCAATATAAAAGGTTTTGTCATTGAACATTTGGGTTAATTCATGAATCATTCAATAAAATTGGATTTTGTTTCTTTTGATCATGATCATGATAATGTAATATTTTTGTCACATTGTTGAAATATTCAATTAGTAGCTCCTGAAGTTTAGTGGATGATAGAGGTGAAGAAAAGTGATTTTCTTGATCATCAAACGGTTGCTTAATGATATTCCTGATTTTGGCTCAAGAATCATGTTAAACAATGGAAATTGACTCAACAGAAAGCTGAAGCCATACTTCAGGATAGATTAAAACTAACCATATAGAATGTTCTTCAAACTGGTCTTTCCAGTTTTGTTCATATAAATATGTCCTTAAACCTTCAATAGACTGCCATTCTGCAGTTGAAGAAATTCCAGGAATAGGAAACTCATTCTGTGTGGTACGCTAAGAACCCAACTTGGCTTCAACATGTTACGAGACCATTAATTATATATTTTACGTAATTGTCTTTAAGGAATCCGATCTAAGTCCAACAGGACCTCTGGCAAAATGGACTCGATCGATACTTATCCAGGCCCAATTAAAGCCCATGATATTCACGAAATTGTCTTTAAAGTCCAATCTAAGCCTAAAAAGGCTCAATCTAAACCATTATTCAACGTTTACCAGAAGATTTGGCCACAGATATGAAGCGTTGTGACCTTCCGAAGCAGTTAATAAATCCCCCACTTGGAAAATAACGAGCCTTCAACACCCAAAACTAATTAATGTCGGTTGGCTTGCTAGTGTACCTTTTAAAGCCTGCAAAATCCTGAAATCCTATATATACTTACTGAAATTATTAGATGGATAGGGTCCATCGTGTTATTCATGGTCTCGACCAATAAGATCGTGACCTGTCACATTTTTTCTTAAAATGACTTATCCTGTAAATCTCAATCTCATTTGGTAGAACTTGGAGTTAAACATGATGTTAAATTTGTGTCTAAATTTTAGAAAAAAATCTGACTTATCACGATTTTATTGGTCGAGACCATAGATAACATGGTGTACTCGGTCCATGTAATAATTTCTCCATATATATAATCTTCTTTGGTCGAAAAGATAAATTAAATTTGAAAATTTTTATATATTCCTACTGTTGTAGTCCTAAATAGACTTTTTTTTTGGCCGAGTCCTAAATAGATTGCGGATTTGGGGCTATACAAAAGCGGGCCGACAAAAAATAGAGTAGGTTAAATCCTTGAATGGGTCTGTGGGTGTAATATTAATATTATTATTATTATTATTATTATATAATATAATAATAGGATCTTACCGTAAAGGAGTTGTACATAAAGGCTGAAATTCATCCTTCTAATTAATCACAGCACAGGTTAGTCGATGTTAATTGTCGAGGAGACTAATGCTTTGTTTCCACAATCACAAATCCCATCGTTTTGATGCAGAGACGACGATCGAAGAACAAGAGGAGGCAACATGGATTTTGTTATTAAATCCGGCGGAATAATTCCTGGGCAAGATGATGATTTTGGTAACTATGGTGATAGAATTAGTGAATTGCCAGATGATATCCTTCTCCAAATCCTTTCCTATCTTCCGACTACCAAGGATATTATAGCTACTTGTGTATTGTCAAGTAGATGGAAATTCCTGTGGAAATCCTCCTGGAAATCCTTTGATATTCTTAATTTTGATTTTGAAATATTCTGGTCAAAGTCCGAACCGATGATTACCTGGGATTCGGTTCAAAGAGAAGTTGAACAAATTCCCGATATGGCACGAATAGGAAAATTTCGTCTTCACTGCGAGGCTTCTGTTCGGCTATCGGCTGTTACCAAAAAGAGGACGGAGTTGAATTCATTGTTGTCTAAACTAGTGAGACATCAGGTTGAAGTGCTCGACTTATATATATGTCCTGAATGGGAACGTTTTCGATTTTTTCCTTGGCCTGATAGCCTTTGCACTTCGGGTTCACTCACTACATTGAAGTTAGATATGAGTCTACGACTAAATCTTCCTGCTTCCATATGCTTCCCAAGGCTTAAAACCTTACATCTTAAGCGTATTACATTTCATCAAGAGAAGGATCCAGAGCGACTTTTTTCTGCTTGTCCTATACTTGAAGAGTTGCTTTTTAGAAGGTGTGCTTTGATTTCCGATCATGTTTCTCAAAAGGATGAGCTTAGTATTTCTATCCCCTCCCTGCGGAGATTAAACTTTCACCATGATAGATATATTTTTCTGAGGATAAATTGTTCAAATCTTGAATTTTGTTGTTTCGAATTTGAACTTTTGGGGTGTAATCTACCTTCATTGGCTGAAGCGCATACTGATTTTATAAACTGGCGATATATATAGTCCCCACAGACTTGAGTTATTTAAAAGAATTTGTCATGTCAAATCTCTTCAATTATCAGCCCAAACTATTAAGGTATGCTAAGTTTTTATTTTCTATACTTTCCATGCTTTTTTTTATTTTGCTCAAATATATATCAAACTCTTCTAACCAAATTCTTCATTTTGCTCCAAGGCCTTCTCCCTTGCAAAGAACTTCAATGTGGATTCTCTTCCAACATTTCACAATATGACCCATTTGGAAGTGTCATTCACAACAGTATTTAAGGAAGCTTCATTAATGCACATTCTTCCAAAATCACCTAATCTACGATGTCTACACTTTCCTGAGGTAGGTTTCTGAAGCTTCGAATCTTCAATGTTATATACTTACTAATATTATTACTCTGATTCAATTTTTTAAATACTAATTAAGTTTCCGGTTCTTGTTAGGGGCTTATCTTTGAATATTTAAAAATGGATGGCAGCCTTACTTTGGAGGAGGTTGTCTCATTCTATTTTAATCATTCTCTCAAATCTTTGATCATCTCAAAATTTCATGGAAATGAACTTGAAGTAAATGTTTGTTTCCATTTACCGTATTCTGAGTCAATTTGGCATAGGCCACATGTAGCAGCCGATGTTCGTTTCGTCGGAATGATATTTGAAAATGCTGATGTTTTGGAGAAGCTTATTAAGACGGAACTAGTGAAAAGGGAAGTGTACATAAAGGACAAGCTAAGCAGCTTCTCTTACGCAGATTGTGATCTGTTCTTATAAACCATTCTCCTTGGGAAACTATCTACCTATTTCAATTAGTTCTTGTATGCTTGGCTGAACCAAATTCCTAATTATGTTTGATTTGATTGTAAATGCCAAGCATAACATGTATATGGATTCAATGCTATTATGCTAGAAAGCGAAAAGAAGAAGAAGAGAAAAAAAGTCTAAGCAATCTTAAGCCAACTTTCATAGATGCAGCAACTCCAAATTTCTATATTAAAAGTCAAGAAAATAGTAACAATAAAACCAGTCAAATCCAATATCATCAAGCTATACTAAGATTTGGCTGCAAACACAGAGACAACATAAACCAAACTGTGTAATTATTCTAAGAGTATTAGACTGGACAACATGCATCAAAACTCTATTCTAAGCAGAAGTCTTAGCAATAGCTCCGGCTTGGTTCAGCAGAGGAATCAGCTTGCCTTCCTGGTGCAAAGCTGTAGTAGCTGCACAGTATAAAAACCCAGAAATTAATAAAGGAGCACATACGATATTCGGGATATTCTTGCATTTTAGATAAAAGATGATAACATAAGAGTATAAAAATTAAGGGCACATACTGTCACAGCCACCAATGTGCTTCCCGCCGATGAAAACATTTGGTACAGTCCTCTGGCCCGTCCACTCTGCCAGAGCTGATTGAATCTCAGATCCATCACCTTGAAAATACAAAGATGAAAGTCATAAGTCTCTGCTTATAAACAAATTACTACAAAGTTAGAATTCAACAGCCTAAATTCATATTGATACGAAATTAAAAAGGGAGAAGCTACTGCTCCCATCCCCATGGCGAACAAACTGTTTCAATGTATTAAGAAGTTGTTTGATAGACTGAACTCAAACACTCAAATCTCAAATTCAATATAAGCACTCATACCTCCATAACACCTCCAAAAGTTTTTCAATTTAAGCATTTTTAAACAGTCTACAATAGACTAACATCACATTATCTTATACTGAAAACCATGGACCTTGATCTTCCAAATCTACTGTTGAAACCATTGAAACAACAAAACTCCACAATAAAAACCAACGCGTTACTAAATTATGGAATCCTTCAATGCCAGACTCAAAACACCAGGCATACAAGTTCATATTCATATTTAAACGCAATGAAACCATGGACTTTGAAATCAATTACTATCGATTCCCCAAGTTCCCAACTACCCCAGCCAGGTTAATTGACTCCAAAATCAATTTCAGTAATTGTTAAAGACTTTGAAATCAATTACTATGGATTCCCCAAGTTCCCAACTGCTCCAGCCAGGTTAAGTGACTCCAAAATCAATTTGAGTAATTGTTATGTAATGTTTGGTTACCCAAAATGCATTTAATGGTTTAAATAATAGCATAAAAAAATTTTGATAGATTATCATTTGTACTATCAATTAACCTATATTTTAAACGTAAATTTCAAAATTACTAAAATAAACAGAAGTTTCACAAATAATCCCTAAACAAAGGCATCTGTGAAAAGATCAATTTCAAGATACCAAACAGAACCCAATTACATCAACACCAAACAAAATTAAAGCAATTAAACATAAATATCATATCAATTCTGAAAGTCCAATAGCTTCTAGAATGAAGCTTTAATATCCTAATTTCATCAAATTTCTTTTCAAAAATGACATGAAAAGTAAAAAATAATAATAACAAGAATAAAAAAACGAAAGAACAAGAAAACTAACTTTCATTGTCGAGTTCAATGGCCTTGAAAGAGGCATCAAGTTTCTGAAGCAACTGCTTCACGCTCACACAGTACGGACAGTAAGATTTGCTGCATCAATGAAATACGTATAAAAATACACATCCGTGTATAAAAGATGAGGATATACGAATAAAATACGTATCGTATTAATAAGTATACCTGAAAACGACGACAGGATTAGCAGAAACAATCTCCTTAGCCTTAGGCAAAGCCATTTTCTTCGTGTTTTCTTCTTATTTCCTCTCAAAAATCAAAATCTGAAAGCCCTAAATTTTTCTTACCAGCTTTTTTCTTTTTGATATACAGAGAAGAAAAGTGGCGTTGCGGTATTTATAAAAGGAAAATGAATTATTGAGCACGAAAGAGAGCGTCGCATCGCGTCGTCGATTACGTGGGAAATGATATGTTGAGGCGTCATGAAGAAAGGTGTGAAAAATGATCTGAGCCGTTTATTAAGTTTGATCCAAAGTAAACTGAAGTTTGATTTTTCTGGAAGGTGGGCCATTTTGGATTTTAGCCCACGAATTTGATTCTGTTTTTGGGTCAAAATATTTGAACTTGTGAATATATCCAATCCAATCTTTATTTAATTTTTTAGAATCTGCGGTTTTTATTATTTTGTCTTTTTTTTAAAAAAAAAATATTAACTACTGCTTACATTTTTTGGTGGTTCCCTACTAGTGCTTCTCATTCCAACAAAATAAAAAAACACATTCCATGTAATTGAGTTTTTTCAACTTTTATTTTTTTCTATTTAAAAGACCCAAATACAAATTCTTATTTACAAGATGAGGAATTCCTTCAAAGTTCTTTTACTTGCACCCACCATACAAAAACTAAGAGGGAGGAAGCTTCCATTTCTCCAAGTGGATTCTCTTTTTTTTTTTTTTTCTAGAAACTAGTTAATTATTGCTTTTAGACCAAAAAATGATATATTTAGATGTAAGCTGTAGATTCTTTAAAATGAACAATAGAAGGAAATTGTTTTTGTTTTTAGATAATTTCAAAACGTTTTCAATTGAAACCTTAACTTGAACTATCTAGTAGTAAGATTCAATTTTACATCTTTTCTTGAGAGCAAGCCCGACTCTGGACTCTCCACCGCCAGCTTCCTAACGGGGTTTGAACATTGATGTTCATAAATTTGGCATCACTGCTGAGGTGGGGGTAGTGGTCAAATGGAGAAAAAAATCCCAAGGCTGACAATGGAAGACGAGGAAAGCCAAATTACCAATTATTGTGTATACGAAATGGACACCGAAGACCAGACGCCGGCTCAAGGAAAATATCAACAAAAGATGAAATGGGTAGTCCCAAAATCATGATGGCTCTCTGGCTCGTGCGTTTTGTCAAACCCCCAAATGGCCACTGGACCAAAAAAAAAAATCCCACATGCAATTGCAGGGAGGAAAAAAAAAAAAAAGGGAGGCCACTAAAAGAACATGATCGCCGTTCACAACAGAAACCTTGTAAGAAATATCAAACCCCCTGCCAAAGGTTTATAGGGAAGACCTGTCCTGATATTTTGGTCAGACTTGTTAGTTCCAGGCATAAAAACATGCACGATAATAACAAAGATACGAAACTATTAAACCTTTGAGAGTACAACTTATTCACGACCACAATCCCCATATTGAGACCATTTACATAATCATTTTCATAAGAATGTACATCCAGGAGGTTCCAAAATGCTTCTGGCATTCAAAATTTGACTTCTAACAATTCGTTATGTGGCACGGGCTCGTGGAGCAGGCTCATCACTCATTTCTTGAAGAATGGCCTGATGAGTACTGTGTTTAAATGGAGCTATGCTATCTACTAGGCATTTTTAAAATTATATCAAAAGTTGAGTTCAGTTCTACGGAGTAAATGGCCTCTTCAAAAGAATTCTTCAAATTCTGGAAATAACCACAATGATCTACTTACACAAGGCTGGTTCCCGAAGCTTCATCTCAAGACTGTTAGCAACAGCATCAATGAATTCTTCTGTGTTCAAGTATAAGTCTCTTGAAACCCTGAATCAGTAAAGATGTATACAAGTAAATATGAGGTTATCTAGCTTAGTTTTGGGTAACATGTAAAGTCAGACGGCATTTTTGGGGACCAACAAAGCTGGAGACAGAGGTAATTATCCAATAGTAAAAGATAACATGTTGAGAGTACACTACAGTTTAGAAGAGGAAACATAAATGGAAATTGGGGCAAAATCATAAACAGACATTAAGGCTCCATTTGATAGGTCATTTTGCTATTTTCTCCTTTTGCAAAAAGTGAACAGAAGGTAAAAAGATAAACATATTGATTTACAGATATGAATAGAAAATCAAAAACAAAAGGCATAAGTGACAACCAAACGAACCCTAAATAAATCAAGGGGAAATCAACATACTTGGGTCCATGGATTAAAAGAGCAAGATCCTTGGTCATTTTTCCTGCCTCCACTGTCTCAATGCAAGCAGCCTCCAACTTTTGAACAAAGTCCAGCAAACTTTCATTTTTATCTAGTTTGGCCCTGCAAGAGAGGATGCATTGTTTAAATCGCCATCCAGGTTAAAAACAGGAAAAATCAGATCTGAGTTGTCAATATTATAAATATCTAGTTAACTAGAATAGTTACATACATACCACTTTGATATAAAAATTATGATACATAATAGAAGGCACATGATCAATATAAAACATGAAGATAAATGCATTGTTTATGTCTCTCTGATTCAATCCTCGTCTCAAATAAGCAGAAAGAAACATTAAAGGAGTTCATTTAGAATAAATACTGATCACATGTAATTCCTTTAAGGGAGATACTGAACCACTACGATGCAGCATAAAAATAAAATACCTGTGTTCTAGCCCTCTTGTCCATGCAAATATGGAAGCAATACTGTTTGTACTGGTTTCTTGTCCCTTTTGATGAAGCCTGAAATGCCGTGTTACAGTCCCATGAGCTGCCTCAGCTTCTAATGTCTTCCCATCGGATGATAACTGTAAAGTTGATGCTTATAAAGATTTGCAACATTCAATCGCCAAAATTAAACTGATATAAATAAAATGAGAATTAAAGTAATTTGTACAAACCAAAACAGAAGTCATCAGGCCCAAAGAACCAAATCCTGCATAGACCAAACAAGTACTTAAGACTCCAGAACTGATTGAGATCCACTTAACGCAAGCATTGGATATAAATGAATTAAGATAATAACCACAAACAGATATAGCCAATTATTTTCATAGGCGTCTCAAAACAGTATATAAAAGATTTATTCAATTCATGGGGAAAAGCCATCAGTACCCTTGTCTGAGTCTCTCAGAGTATGTGGATAGAATAAAATGATTCAAAGCTTCAATCACACATGAACCCTCTTATAAGGGAAAAGATAGAAAAGCTAAGCATAGATTTAGCTAACATTTAGAACAAGTACTAAAGCACCTTGAGCAAGTAGATCACTCTGGACATCTCCATCATAATTTTTGCATGCCCAAACATACCCCCCTTCACTTTTTACAGCATATGCCACCATGTCATCAATAAGTCGATGTTCATACCTAGACACAAAATCAATCAAATATATATAAATATCTAAACAGAAATCTGAAGCCATACTTCAGTATAGATTAAAACCAACCATATTGAATGTTCTTCAAACTTCTCTTTCCAGTTTTGCTCATAGACCTCCTGGAATATGTCCTTAAACCTGCAATAGACTGCCTAAAGTTAGCATTCTGCAGTTCTACTGCAAACCAAAAATCAGACTAGCCTTAAAGAAAATTTTAGTCATATAAATAGAGAGAACAGAGAATATAGACAAATACTAGAAAGAAAAATTACCTGCCATCATACTTCTTCAAGATGGTGTTCTTTGTGCTCAGGTAAAGAGGCCACTTCTTTGAAAAAGCCAATGACATGGAGGACTCAGCAAAGGAACGAATTGACTAAAAAATCCAACAAGGATCAGTAAATTAGCTTATCAAAAGAATGTGCAAGAAATCATGACTAGGAAGTGTGTGTATGTATAGAGACAAACTTATACATGTGAATATGAATATATCTACATATGTACTGCATATGAAACATAAAATATGTAGAATATATCCATTAGTTAAAAAAACAACACAAATGTTACACGGACCTCATCAACATTATACATAGCAAGTGCTACACCAGGTCCTTTAAAATTATAGACATCAAGCTCCAGAGGCTTCTCTCCACCCTCAGGGACTAAGAGAAAGAGAAACACAATATGCAATCACAGAATTAGAATGTTATAAAATAAGAATTTTCCAGCTTAACATGACCATCATCAAGAATAGTTAGCTCAGCTCACCAAAAACCATCTTAAGCTTTCCTGGTCCAGTAATCACTGTATCAGTGGCACGATACTGATCGCCAAAGGCATGTCTACCAATACATATCGGTTTCTTCCAACCTATAACAGGGAACAAAAGTTCAGAGAAGGTCTTAACATCATGTTAGTATATTACCACAGCATGGAGAAATCGTTACCAGGAACAATTCTTGGTATATTTCTGCATAGGATAGGTTCACGAAAGACAGTACCTACCAAAGGAAGCAAACCTTAAATTAGGAAGCAATTAAAATGCAAGAGAAGACATCCTACAATGGGAGCGCTTCATCTATCTAATATTCATTTCATTGTGTGTGTGTGTGTATCTTTTTAGAACATATGCACCAACTTCATGATAATATATTTAAACAACTAATTGCAATAATCAAATGAATTCAACATGCCAATCACTTAAACTTCATGCATATGGGATTATAATGAAAGACAAACCATTTAAGATGTTCCGAATTGTGCCATTAGGACTTCTCCACATAGATTTCAGCCCAAATTCCTTGACTCTTGTCTCATCTGCATAAATAGAGTCAATGTACTTAACTTTAGTTTCATATAAATCAAGAGTTTTGATACATAAAGAAATAAAACCTCCTTGCTAATTCCTCATATAATAACGAAATAAATCTATCACAAGAATGACTAACCGGGAGTTATTGTGGCGCATTTGATTGCAACATTATACCTAAAAGAAATTTAGAATTCATTTAGAACCACGCCATATAATGTGACAAAGAAACCATAAAATTTTTTCAAACTTCAAGCAATGTTCAGAGGCTAACCAGGACCTTATTTTCTTTTTATTTTCACTTAAGACAACAACAGAGAAATATTCATGTATAGATAGATAGCCCTGTACAGAGACTACTTACTTAAGAGCTGCTTCAGCGCTTTCAATGGTGACTTTGTCATCAGTTGCATCACGATTCAATATCCCTAAATCGAAATATTTTATGTCCAAACTTAAATAAGGGAATATGAGCTGCAATTAAACAAACATGTATAATCCGATCATTATTAATAACTGTTGAATTTAAAAAAAAAAATTACTCAGAAAAATCATGAAATGGATATCCTCACCTTTTCTTTTATCATACTCCAGATGATTCTAGTCATTTCATCACCTAATCAATACAAAAGAGAAATTAAATGTTCAATAGTAATTCAGCAAAAAATGAACATAAGTACATAACTAATACTATAGAAATAAATAAATATAACTCCAAGAAGTTCGAAAGCGGTGCCAGTTTACCGTCCATTTCGACGATCGGATTCTGAACTTGAACTCGATCGAATCCACTGGAAGAGGCGAAACACCGAAGGGAAACGGCGCGAGGGAAGTGATGTGAGAGAACGACTCGGTTGTTGAGAGTTCCATTGCCAAAGAGCCTAGAGGAAGAAGTAGAAGAGAGAAGAGAGCTAGGGTTTTTATTTCTAAGAGAGAGAACAGAAGAAGAAGAAGAAGAAAATGAAGAGGCGAGCATGGTTGTAGAAGGGGCAGGAGCAGAGGAGATAGCGCCGAGTCGGAGAGCAAGTTTTAGCATCTTATATGTTTACTGTGCGTTTAAGTCACGGGCCTCGTTTTAAACATAGTGGTTTGCCGTTTTGGCTGCCGGTTTATGCTTTTAGTTTTGACTTGTTCGAAATATTAAATATCAAAGGGCAGGTTAAGTATTCTGATCCAACGGCTAGGAATGAGGGGAGTATCATTTTTTTATTGATTGATTCTTTTAATTTCTCTTTTTGTACATTTTTCTTCAAAAAAAAAAATTTAAGGATATCTAAATATGTTTCAAGTAGGGAGTATGAAAGGTTCTAAACCCTAATTATTATACTAAGTTAATATTCTTATATTTGGATTGGGTAACTATGATCACAAAATTAAAAGAAAATAGTAAGAGCTTTTTCGAAAAAAAAAAAAAAAACGCTTTTGCTTCGAACTTTCAATCTTGAAAAATAAGTGATGAGATTTAGTAGTAGTACTCATTCACATATGGATAGTGGGGATGAAACAATAATTCATAGAATATTTATTGTAAAAAATATTACTTTTTGCTAAATCTCTTAGTATGACCATTGTGCTATATTGTGCTATATCTTATCTTTAATAAAATATTTACTTAAACAAATTTCAGTATTTGGCCAAAAAAAAAACAAATTTCAGTTTGAGAAAAATATAAGGAGTATATATAATTCTCCTTTTTGGCACCAAGAAAGCAAGTATATAAAATTCTCCTTTATAAACTTTATTCTCTTAATTAAAAACAAGTTTATCGGTCCGAGTTGGCGTTATGGGTGTTTTTTTTTTAAAATCGTTATTTACCACTATGCATATATTAAAAGATTTTCACCGTAAATTTAAAATAGAGACAGTGATTTGACGTGTTTATTGGGATTGTTTTATTTTCTTTTTTAAGGTACAGATTTTTCAAAAAATAATCGACGGAAAAAAAAACAAAGTCAATAAATGCAATACTTGTGGAATTGACAAATAGGAAGGTGCAATTAACAAAATCTGGTTCAAGAAATCTTGTAATTACTAAAAGGTAAGGGGAAAGAAGGAAATAAAGGACTATGACATGCGACTTTTTGAGTCATTTGTCAATTGAGAAATGACCAAAAAGTTTAGTTATTTAATCTCCTCAATAATTAAAAGTTAGGACATTTAAGTAATCTACCAAGTAGATAAAGACGAAAAAGATTAGTTCTCTAGCTAATCATCAATCCTTGATGGGAATCTTTTATTAATTCCACCACTCTATTCAAGTTCATTGAGAAATGACCAAAAAGATTACTTATTTAATCCCCTAAAGAATCAAAAGTTAGGACATTTAAGTAATCTGCCAAATAGGAAAAGACAAAAAAAAAATTCTCTAACTCCAAAAGTAAGCCTTGGTAGAGATCTTTTAGTAATTTCACTACTCTATTAAAGTCAATTGAGAAATGACCAAAAAGCCTAGTTATTTAATCCCTTCAAGAATCAATAGTTGGGACATTTAAGTAATCTGTCAAGTGGGAAAAGATGAAAAAAATTAGTTCTCTCACTCCTCATTAATCCGAGGTGGGGATATTTTAGTAATTCCACATGTTTATTCAAATAATAATATGTATGTATGTAGTATATATATATATATATATATAATATAATAATAATAATAATAATATATATAAACTAATTCTTCATTTATATATATTATATATATTTATATATATTCAATTAAAATATAAGTTCTATCGTTGGTTTAAACTCCAAACTAATTTCTATAGTAAATGAATTTAGAGTTTAAAGTTTAGACTATGGAGGCTTCTTTATCGGATAACTTCTTGAATGGAGACAGTGCTTTGACGTGTTTATTGGGATTGTTTTATTTCCTTTTTTAAGATACATATTTTTGTAAAAATAATCGACGGGAAAAAAAACCAAAGTCAATAAATGCAGCACTTATGGAATTGACATGGAACTTTTCAAGTCATTTGTCAATTGAGAAATATCAATAAAATTTAGATATTTAATTCCCTCAAGAATAAAAAGTTAGGACATTTAAGTAATATGCCAGGTAGCTAAAGACGAAAAATATTACTTCTCCAGCTCATCATTAATCCGGGATAGTGATCTTTTAGTAATTCCACCCAGCTCATCATTAATTCGGGGTAGAGATCTTTTAGTAATTCCACTATTTTATTAAAGTCAATTGAGAAATGACCAAAAAGTCTAGTTATTTAATCACCTCAAGAATTAAAAGTTAGGGTATTTAAGTAATCGGTCAAGTGGGAAAAGACGAAAAAAATTAGTTCTCTCGCTCCTCATTAATCCGAGGTAGGGATCTTTTAGTAATTTCCATATGTTTATTCAAACAAATAATACGTAGTTATTATTAGTATATAATAATTGCAAAACCAAATAAAAGAAGGAAAAATTCTACTATGTTTTATGGCAAAAAAAAAAATAAATAAAAAGAAAATAAAATCACAAAAATGTTGCGCTCAAAATGGTAAAATACATCTCATTTCACGTGATCATATCCTAAAACCCTTCCACATTTTTTTTTTATTTAAAACCCTTCCACATTTTGCCACCAAAGCAAAGCTTCTCTCTCTTCTCCTCTTAAACCCTACACCCTCCCAGGAGGAAAAAGAAAAAAAATCAAACCCACTCTCTCATTTCTTCATCCAATGGCTATGTCCTGGCTAGCCATCAAAGCTCGAACCAAAGCAAACCCACTCCTAACATGGCGAGCCCTCCGGTTCCGCACCATCTGCAGCGGCCGTCTCGGTTTTGCCACGTCGGAGTCCGACCCGCCTGACCCACCAGTGGCAGGGACCAAGTTTCTTGAGACATTTAAAGAAGAGTTCGAAGTTGGGTCTCAAGTAATTTCACTGGAAACGGGTAAAATTGCTCGTTTTGCTAATGGGGCTGTCGTTTTGGGCATGGAACAAACCAAAGTTTTGTCTACTGTTGCTGCCGGTAAAGGCGACGCCGTTCGAGATTTCTTACCCCTCACTGTAAGTAATAGTAGATTTAATCTTCTTTTTGATTTGGGGTTTATTTGAATTTTGCAACGTTCAAGCTTCCAGTTTGGACTGAATGGAATGTTTAACTCAATGTTATTGTAAATTTATATGATAATTTATTGCCAACTTCAAGGTTGTAATGTTGCTTAATTAGTTAGTATATTTATAAAGAGTGTTTCTAATGATGGGAGAAAGTCAAATTATGATGAACATATGACTAGAATGCAACGCCAAATTCAACATAATTGCTTGTTAATCTGTCTAACAGTAAGGCCATGGATTTCTTTATTTAGAAAATTTAATTTTTAGTTCTTCAAAATGTCTTCTGCTTTTGTATCTGAGTGCACTTTTGCTTTTGAAGCAAAAAGCAATAGCAAATCAAATGAAATGAAGAAATGGACTCTGTCATATCTCTATTGATTCTCATTATGATTTTTTTGGTAAACTCATTTTCGTCTATGATAGAAGCCTCTTGTTTGTATGGTAGGGTTCACTACTATGTGATCTCACGATGTTGTTGCTTCTTATAAGGTTGATTACCAAGAGAAGCAATTTGCTCAAGGTGTCATTCCAAATACATTTATGCGGAGGGAGGGTGCTCCAAAAGAGCGTGAACTTTTGTGTGGTCGCATCATTGATAGGCCTATTCGCCCTCTTTTCCCTGCTGGTTTTTACCATGAGATCCAGGTCTGATGTTACTTTTCAGATCAAACCACACAAACATATGTATAGTACAAAATCTCATTTAATCGATGTTGCTTGATTTAATAGGTAATAGCAAGTGTTCTTTCTTCGGATGGAAAACAAGATCCAGATGTGATGGCAGCTAATGCGACATCTGCTGCTCTTATGTTATCAGATATTCCATGGGGTGGACCCATTGGAGTGGTACGAATTGGGAGAATTTGTGGGCAGTTTATTGTTAATCCAACCATGGATGAGGTATTAACATGAGCTTTTATCAGTTCTGGACACCTATTTTAGGTATCATTTCTATTATTATGACATCTAATTTTAGGGCTAGTGCAGAGTGTGCTTAATTTTAATTGCCAAGTTACCCATTGTTTCCTATATATGGTAATAAGCTGGTCATTAAAAGCTAATCATAAAGCTATCTGATTGTGGAGTTCTTGCATATGTATGGAAAGTTGGGTAATTGTATGTTTGCGTGTATGTTATTTAAGGTTGAAAAACATTTATCACCTTAAAGTTTAGCTACGTAATGGTTAATTCAGTTTGTTAGCCCCTTTTGGTACTTCCTTGTATGTATATCATCAAACATTTATCTTATCTGGATAGCGACTAAAGTGCTTATTGTAATGTTGGCTAGTTAAGAAGGGGTACTCTGTGTGTGTGTGTGGGGGGGGGGTGGGGGGGGGGGGAATAAAGCTGATTCCACATTCACATGCGGTTGCACCAATCGTTTATAGTAGTGTGTTTATTCATTCAGGTTTACATATACTGCTAATTTTTCTTAGATTCTGAAGGATTGTTGAATATGCTATTATGATAAGATGGTGCTTTTAAGGACTGATTAAAGATGTAAGAATATATGGAATGCAAACCCTCTGTAGGGGTCAAAGATTGCTCCTAATGTTTTTGTGCAGGATCAATCTCCCCCTCCTGGAATCTCGATTAAGCTTTTCCCAAGTTTTCAATTATTAGATTTTTCCCCGACAGTTTTTCTATTTCTTGTCTTCATTACTGAAAAGATTTTATATCTCCTTACCAGTTTTTATTATTTCTTCGGTTCTGCACTGGCCTTAGTTAGATGGTCCTTTTCTGCAATGCTAATCTCTTACACTGACAGTGTTCAATATTGTGTTTTGTGCAAGAAATACTGAAGTTGCTTTTAAGCTTTATAAACCTCTGCAGATCTGCAGCCAGTGACACTTGATTTCTGAATTTTCTTTATCCTCTGATCAGTGTTTATTTTTACTGATGCAGCTTAGTTTAAGTGATCTGAACTTGGTATATGCCTGTACAAGGGACAAAACCTTGATGATAGATGTCCAAGCTCGTGAAATCTCTGAGAAAGATCTAGAAGCTGGTTTAAGACTGGCTCATCCAGAAGTGAGTCATTAGACTTGTAACAAGTTTTCTTTGTGTATATTAGTTAATGGAAATTGCCAATAAGATGGGTTTATTGATTCAGGCAGTTAAATATCTTGAACCTCAAATCAGACTGGCTGCAAGAGCTGGCAAACAAAAGAAAGAATACACATTATCCATGGTCTCAAAAGAAACCTTTGAAAAAGTCAGAAACATGGCAGAGGCACCTATAGAAGCTGTTTTTACCGATCCTTCCTATGGCAAGGTGAATACGATTCTTCTTTAGTCTCTTCTTTCACTCTAGATATGTACATGCACTAAAATCACTTCTTTTTAATTTATTAACGAGTTCATGCACTGGCAATTGTGAATTATATAGTTTGAGCGGGGAGAGGCTTTAGAGAAGATAACAGAAGATGTAAAAAGTGCACTTGAAGAAGAATGCGATGAACAAAGCTTAAAAGTTCTTCCAAAAGTTGTAGACGCTGTCAGGAAACAGGTATGCTTTGCTGTGGAAAAGTGTTGAAGAGGTTTATTTATATCATGCATCTTAATGGTTGTTTTAAATTTTTATTTTTGCTTTTTATTTTCTTCCTTTAAGTTTGGTTTGAATATAGCTATAGATGACATTCTTTCTGGCTTTATCTAAAGATCCAATTTCATAACTAAGTTAACTATGGATGCTCTGGGATTTTAAGCAACCTATAAGTTTCTGATGAGGGATAGATGGGGAGCTGAGGATACCACCTTGAAATTGAAACCAGGAGATCAGTGGTGGATCTTGACATGTGGTATTGAGGGGGCCAACTAAAAGTTTCATGTGTGAAATCATGTTTGGCGGGGCAATTTGATTTTCTTTTCTTAATGCAAATATATAGAAATACATATATAATAAGGACCTCCAAAGCCCTTCTACCATCCACTAATGAGGGATATGAAATCAGATGATTTTATTAATACACTTTCCCTACTTTTGTTCTTAAATCTCTTGAATTTAGCATTGCTCAAGTTGAACTAAAATATCAGGTAGTTCGCAAAAAGATTATATCTGAAGGATCTAGAGTTGATGGGAGACATCTTGATGAAGTTAGGCCAATATATTGTGAAGCTGGCTATTTGCCTATATTGCATGGATCTGCCATTTTTAACCGTGGAGATACTCAGGTTAAAAAACTTCTCCCCGTGCCTCTAACTCTAGATTTGTTTAAAAGTTTTTTTTCTTTTGACAGAGGGCTTATATTTGATAATTTGTTTCAGGTTCTTTGTACCGTGACCCTCGGAGCACCTCAGGAGGCTCAACGCCTGGATTCCCTGGTTGGTCCCCCAACAAAGCGCTTCATGCTTCATTATAGTTTTCCACCATTTTCTATCAATGAAATTGGTAAACGAGCTGGCCTGAACAGACGTGAAGTAGGGCATGGTAAATCCTTTTTCCAACCCTCTTAATTACTCGACATATGTGCAATACATGGATGCGAAGATTTTCTATTCATTTAGATGAGTATTTTTTGGGCTTGTTCATTTTCTTATCTTTCCCATAGGAACTCTTGCGGAGAAGGCTCTTCTTGCTGTGTTACCTCCCGAAGATGATTTCCCATATACTGTGCGCATCAATTCCGAAGTCATGGCTTCAGATGGTTCAACATCAATGGCAACAGTTTGTGGAGGTATCATTTTTACCTCTAATAGGTCATCTTATTCATTTTTCAATGGTATATACTTTATGTGGTCATGTTGATGGTTATATACTTGGATAGATCAGTGAAACATATGCCTTTTTCCTCATTCAGGTAGTATGGCTTTAATGGATGCTGGCATTCCATTACGAGAACATGTTGCAGGTGTTTCAGTGGGTCTTGTTACTGATGTTGACCCTGCAAATGGTGAAATTCGGGACTATCGTATATTAACTGATATTTTGGTGAGATCTTTTCTTGACCAATTCTAAGTTTTTGTTTATGAGATGAATTTTTTGGTTGCTTATTAGTGTATGAATAATAAAACTTTCTACGGATGTTAGAAACCAATACTTGTAACTATTCTTCCTTGATGATCTGTCTGGTATTTTTTGTCTTTAGTCTCATGTACTTTAATGCTGTCTCTGTTATGGACTGAGCAGTTTGAGTTACACAGTTTCAAGGTCTTGTTATGCGCTGCTCCCTGTTTTTAAAAGATAAACTCATTTATGTCCTCAAATACTGTGAAGTTGATTTTTAGAACTTATGTACTTTAATGCTGTCTCTGTTATGGACTGAGCAGTTTGAGTTACACAGTTTCAAGGTCTTGTTATGCGCTGCTCCCTGTTTTTAAAAGATAAACTCATTTATGTCCTCAAATACTGTGAAGTTGATTTTTAGAACTTATTTAAAGTATGGTCTCTGTTTAGGGTCTTGAAGATCATTTGGGAGACATGGACTTCAAGATTGCTGGGACAAGGAATGGAGTTACAGCAATTCAATTGGATATAAAACCTGCTGGAATTCCTTTAGATATAATATGCGAGTCTTTAGAGTCTGCCCGTAAAGGTCGCCTTCAAATCCTTGATCACATGGAGCGAGAGATTAGAGCACCGCGAACTCAAGCTGATAGAAATTCTCCTCGACTAGGTTCAAAATCCTAATAGATTTGTGGTTTTTTACTTGACTGGTGAGATGTTGGGCATGTTTTGATTAATGTTTTAACTGAAAAATATGATCTGTTATGCAGTTACCTTGAAATTCGGCAATGATGCTATTCGGCGATTCATTGGGCCTCTAGGTGCTCTTAAAAGAAAAATTGAAGATGAAACAGGTGGGTCTTGAACTTGAAAACATCTTTCACTTGGCTGGGGAGGTAATTTGATTGTATTTTGAACAATTCCCTTATGACAGTGCTCTTACTGAAAGAATGACATAAACGCTTTTCATTTTCATAATTCACAATGCTTTTCTTAGACAATGGAATATGATTTTTCCCCTCCCAGTGATCTTGGCATCTATCTTCTTTGTAAGTACTAGTCATTGAGGGTGTTGCTTTTCACACTTCATATTGGATATGAAGATGATTTCTTCTATGTTAGATTTAAGCACAGGTTTGGCAGCATGAAAACTTTGTGCATTTCATGTTTCTGCAGATCAGTGTATCTTTTTAATCATAGATATCCATAGGCATTCTGGGCATTGTTTGTCTAATTTATTGGTTCTGCAACTTGTAGTTGCTTATGCATTTTCCTTTTCTTTGGAGTATATGCACATTTTTCTCTAATCATTCAATCAGTACCCATGTTAATGCTTTTCAATATTCAGGTGCACGGATCTCTGTAGGTGATGGAACAATTACTATAGTTGCTAAGAATCAGGCTGTGATGGAGAAAGTGCAAGATAAGGTATTGATGACATTGCTTGTTGTGATTGGCATCTGATATTGCCCTAGTTTTTTCAAGATTTAGGAAAACTTTTTTGTACTTATTCATTGTCATAATGCTATCTGCGAATTTAAGGTACTATATTACTTCCTTCTAATCCCTTTGACTATCTCAAAAGTATATTAGTTTCTGGGGAATGTTATCTATTTTCAAACAAATGCCTTGAACCCTTCCATTGTGCTGCTTCATTTCTTTCTTATATACCACTAAAATAAACCTTTTAGATATCCGTGCATGTGGGATATTAATTTGGTCCATCTTGCACATGTTGCTGCTAGTTTAATTAAGAGTATGAACATGTCTGGTTCATGGTGCTTTATCCTATTTAATTGCATTTAATAATCCTTCTTTACATTTCAGGTTGATTTCACAATTGGCCGTGAAATTGTAGTTGGAGGGATCTATAAAGGCATTGTAACATCAGTTAAAGAATATGGTGCCTTTGTGGAGTTTAATGGTGGACAGGAAGGTCTGCTACACATTTCTGAGTTGTCACATGAACCGGTACGGTATAAAAGAGTGGTAGCATGGAGTATAGCAATTATGTTGATTTTATCTCTCTCTCTCTCTCTTGCTCTCTATCTCTCCCTTTTTCTGAATGCCTCTGCTGTATCTATATTTTGGCAGCATTTTTTCTTATCCTCTTTTTGGCTCATGCACATGGTTCCTCAGAGTCTTAGACTCTTAGCATATTGTTGATACTAAATAAGAAAGTTGAATATGCATGTATCTGATAATCAATTGCTTTTGATCAGCCAGGATCATAAAATTTTCGGAAACATATGATAATTATTCAGGAACAAGCAAATACCTGATTATTTTTACAACTAATAGCTATATCATGTTATATTTAAGGTTTAAGGGTGTATAGTATGGAGTATGGACTGTTTAATCACAAAGCTTTTTACATATATATTTGTGTCCTCATGAAACTTAATACAACTTATCAACAGGTGTCTCGGGTATCAGACGTGGTGTCTGTTGGCCAGCAAATTTCTTTAATGTGCATAGGGCAAGATGTTCGTGGTAATATCAAACTATCTCATAAAGCAATTTTACCTCAGCCTGGATCTGAGAAAAAAAATATAGTTCAACAATCTGCTTCAGTTAAAAAAGAAGCCTCTAATGTTTGGGCACCACTTGAGGATGTATCTAATGAAGAGCAGCAGAAGTCTACTTTGAAGGAGTTGCCTCTGAGAGAAAATGAGGATACTACAGCAATCCCTTATGCCTCTTCACCACCAGCAGTAGTAATTCGAAGTGCTGAAGAGTGTGATGAGGCAGAAAAATCTGATGGTTTGGCTAAGACTTCAAAAAGTTCACCTAAACAAATGGGTTCCTTGAAAAGGGGTAATAAGCTGAAAAAAGGCCAGCCTTCTGATGACATGGCTCGTTCAACACTCAGCAGTATTTTGTCTGAACCCTTATCTCGAGCGGCAGGGGAGAAAGAATCCGGTAGTGAAGATGCTGACGGTGAGACCCCTATGACACCTCAAAAGCTGAAGATAGGAACAAAGGTTACTGCTAAGGTTTATCAACTACGTGCACGTGGTTTAGTTCTTGATTTGGGCGGTGGAATTCGTGGCATGTATAAGTTTGAGGTAACTATCCTTTTGTCTCAATGCTGCTATTTTTTAACTAAAGAGGGCTTGTCTGTCCTTGCCACCACCCTCCTCCCTAGTATGACCTTTTACTATCATTTCTTGATTGGCCAAAAACAATTCTTCTCACGTGTATCGAAGTGCCAACATTTTAAGTGTCTTAAATTTTCTTCAAAGGTGCTCTGTCAACTCATCAGTTCACTATTTAGTATCTTCTTTATCATTCACTTGACTAAGACAAGTCTTATCTAGCCTTTTACAGGTCCATAGTTGACACTATGATTTCAATTTTCCCAAATGCTATATTATTTAACTTTTCCCAAATGCTAGAAGATAAGGAACTTTGGCACTGCCTGTTTCATCGTTCTCTTTTCTTCTCTATCCTTCTGGTTGACACCTTATTATTATGGAAAATCATGGTTGGTGCATAAAATAGGTAAAAGTTTTCTGTGGCAATCACTATTAACACACAAATGCTGCCCCGCCTGAAGGTTTTCCTATGCTATAGATAAAAATGTCCTTCATTTCTTCATCACTCCCCCTCTCTCTTCCAAGTCATTGAGATTGACCATTAAAACTCTGAACTAGTTTCTGATCTGCTTTATTCCCCTGTGATCTTCATTCTATTTCTGGTGCTGTCTTGTTTCTGGTGTCCAATCCATCTCTACAAAATTTTCATGGAGATAGATGCTTGGATATAATGTGAATATTTTAATTTGTTTTGCACTCGGTTTAAGTCCTTGCATGATTTTCATGCATACTGCCAAAAGTTGGTCATAATTTATTGTTTCCATTAATCTTTTTTTTTTTCCTGTTTGACATTATTCAATTTTAAAATGTCTTATAATTATCTCCAGTAAAGCTTATATATATATATAATGGAATTATATTGATAAAAGCTATAACCAGTAAAGCATTTTGACAGAGTTTGACTCTTGAATTGAATTAACTTTGATTTCGACTTGATATCTGTTTATTACTTCCCTTTATATGCAAGTCCTCTGCAGAATTTATCATGTTGAAAATCTTAAGTTGTGATTGCTTTTGTGAGGATATACCTATCAACCTTGGATCTCACCATCCTATTTGATTGCCATGCAGCCCAATGGTGAGAAGGACTTCAATGTAGGTGATGAGTTGCATGTCCAATGTTCGAGTTTTACAAGTAAAGGGATCCCTGTGATGTCCTTGATTGGATGAGGAATGATAGCACACTTGACAGTCCTTTCTGAGAATAATGTCCAGTAGATGGTGATGGGATTGTCGTGATCAATAGTTCTTGGTCCAGTGACTTAGCATTGTTGAATTGTGGACACATTTTTGGTGAACAAGCATGCATGGAGAAGGCATTTTCATCTACACAATCTGATTTAGAGATACAAGTTTGTCTGCAATTGCTTGAGGAAGCTTTACAATCTGCCCGATCAATTGAAGTGTTGTGAATGCTTCCACTGGGCGCACACTCAAACCTTAAATTGCATACTACATGGTATGCATCTTTTGCCTCCTGGGATTTTGATACTTGGATGACCTCTTAGTCTCATACTCGACCTTTGTGTATTAAATATTCTATCATCGATAATAAATCTGGGTGTTTGAAGAAATAGGGAGGAATTAACTGCTGTAATTTTTTTATTGACCCCATTCCTAACCAGATTAGGTTCATTGATTCTACAGTGGAACAGAATCCTTAAATAGATTTATATTATTTTATATACTATAATTTGAGCACAGAATGGTTTCAAGTTATACGAATCCTCTTTTTTTTTGGCCATATGTTTACTTTCGTATTTGGTCTTTATTCTAGTATTGCCACTGAAATTCTGGATGTTTAGTGTAACACCTCTCTTTTTTCTTGAAAATGTTAAACAGGAAATGGGGACAAAGAGCCAAGCACTTTTGCCTATGAGGTGAATCACTAGGCTAACTTGACCTAAGCATAAAATTGTTTGAAGAATTCAATTTGGTATCTACTTTGTTTCACTAATATGGTTCCCCTCCTTTTTTCCATAAGCAAATAAAATGAATTTCCGCATAAATTGGGTAATCCTTCAAAATGTTTTATGCTTTGGCCAAAAAAAAAAATCAAAATGTTATGCAACAAAAATGGAGGGCTTAAAAAACAATGATATGACCAAAAAAAAAAAACAGATGATGAGAAAACTGAATAGAACCCAAACTAGAATATCCAAGTAATGTATCTTGTTGGGTTGACTTGACCCCTCCTCTTTTTAACTAACAAGAAAAAAGTTTACCACAACTACTAAATATAGATAAACCTAAATATAACCGAACAAAAGCAAAACATAAAAAAAGGGAAATTAATTTAAAATCCCACCTCTCCTCTCTTCCCTTGTTTATGGCAGCTAATTCTCTCATTTCTATCTTGATCCTGCTAGCCATCGCCCTTTTGATCCCTTGTTCTCATGCAGACCCTAGACTTGACATTGTTGCACGTTCATGTGAGGAAAGTCATGTGCAGAACGTAGGAAACTACTCAAAGGACTATGAAGCAATCATGACACAAATGCGATATGACATGTTGCTGGAGAAGTTTGCATATGGCGAATCAGGCGAGCCACCTGACAAATTATTTGTGTTATCTCAGTGCATGGATGATCTTTCTCAACAAGAATGTGCAGAATGCTTTGCAAAAGTTAGTAATCTTTTGCCTGGTTGCTTTCCTGCCACCGGTGGCCGTGTTTATCTTGATGGATGCTTTATGAGGGCTAGCAATTATAGTTTCTTTTCAGAAATCAATGCACCTGGTGATATGAATGTGAGTTATAAATAATTCTGATTTATTTTCTATATAATTATATATATTTCTCTTTTCATATGATCAATTGGATGCATGGAAAATATATATACCCTCAATTATGGTTTCTCATTTCTTATTGTTTTTGTTTTTTTTTCTTTCATTTAACAAGTTATTGAATTTCCTCTTTGGGGATTGAATGGAAGTATAGAGATGCAGTGATGACATGGAGGTCGACCAAGGATTCGATACACTCTTACGAGACGTACTCCAAAAGGCTGTGCGGCAGACTCAAGTCAAGGAAGGCTTTGGAACGGCTTCTGTGTCTAAAAATGGTACCAAAATTCATAGCATGGCTCAATGCTGGAACACCCTGGACCAACAAATGTGCTCTGATTGCTTGAAAAATGCTTTGAATTCTGTCCTTGATTGCGTGCCATCAGATGAAGGACGTGCCCTCAAGGCTGGCTGCTTCTTACGCTACTCAACTTATGAATTTCTCAATGACCCTGGTGATGAAGATTCAAACCGATGTAAGTTCATTCCGAAATGGCCCTCGATCATCATCTTAGTTTATCACAAACTTAATTTAACATATAATAATTTGCTTCATTTCTCTCCAGTTGATGCTGCAATAACCCTCTTTTACCTCTTTTCCGTGGTCGCCATTGGCACAGTGGCAGTTGCAGTTGGCTTGTGTTTGGGAAAGATGACTTACGGGGTGATGAATAATTCTGATTCTGAATACAAAAGGGGAGGTAATATTTAAAACCTGAAAACAAATCTGACCCCATTTTTTCTTTCCTCTGTCTCTCCTTTTTTTTGGTACCCCATCCGGTATCCAGGGCTTTACCTGACTAATCCGCACCTGGTTATGGTGGGTGAGTCTACCAACAGGGATAGTTGTGTAAGCAAGATCTCAAACCTGAGACCTGCTTAAGCTGGAACAAACCGCTTACCACTTGATCCAACCCCTTGTTGGTCTCTGTCTCTCCTTTTGGGTCTCATAATAGTTGGTTTTTTTTTTCAGTGGAAATGGATAAATCAAGGGAAAAAGAGCTGGACATGTCTGCAGTGGTTCGAGCCATGCAGTTCAAGTTTTCAACTTTGGAGAAAGCAACTGATGGCTTCAATGAAGCTCACAAGCTTGGTTCTGGTGGTGCTGGTGTCGTATACAAGGTATCTTAATTAATATATAAACTAATTAAGAGCTAATTTGCTGAAAAATCCATCTTGCAGAATTTTTAGCTGTTCCTATTCTGTTTGATATCTGAAAATATGTGTAGGGAACATTACCAGATGGAAGAGAAATTGCAATAAAACGTTTATACATAAGCGATAGAGACGAGATAAACTATAATTTGGATGTTGTCAGCAAAGTTCAACATAAAAACGTGGTTCATTTCCTAGGTGGATGCTTCACCTCATCGGAGAATATCCTCGTCTTTGAATACCTTCCTAACAAAAGCCTTGACTGCATCTTATTTGGTAAGTTACCGGCATTTATTAAAACAACTGTTTAAACATGCCATGACATTTTATATCACAATACTAAAACAATGTGATAATTGTTTTGATACCCCATGGAAGAAAGATCCGGAGAAGAAGAAAGAGCTAGATTGGGAAAAAAGGCTTAAGATAATCATGGGAACAGCTGAAGGCTTGGAATATCTGCACAAAGGCTGTGGTGTCCCGATCATTCATCGCGACATCAAAGCAAGTAACATCTTGTTAGACTTGAAATACAGACCAAAAGTTGCTGATTTTGGCCTGGCAAGGTATTCTTCTCGTGAGCCTACTGTCAGGACTTCCCCTGATGGCAACAATGTTGTTGCTGGGACATTGTAAGTACTTAATAAAATCTTTGTCTAGAAAATGAGACATTAAAATTCTCTCATAATCTAAGACATCAAAGCTGTTAATGGGAAATCTTGTGTTGTTTCTTCATCTTGCATTTGTAGTGGGTACATGGCTCCGGAATACATTGCCAAGGGAAGATTATCAGAAAAAGTAGATGTTTACAGCTTTGGAGTTTTGATGCTTGAAATAGTCAGTGGAGTAAAGAACACAACAGAATCAGACAATTCCTTTGAAACTTTGGTGACTAGGGTAAAAATCTTACAACTTTTGATTCACAAATTTATCACTGATATATTATGAATCTTTTGCATTTCTTATAATTTTTTTTTCTTTTTAAAACAGACATGGAAGCACTTCCAATCCAACACAACATCAGAAATCATAGACGAAAGTTTGGTTATTGAAGATGTTGAAGATTTAGAGAGAGTGATTCAAATTGGTCTGCTTTGTACACAGGCGAAGCCGACTCTGCGGCCTAACGTGACAAGGTTACTGCAAAAGTTAAGACATAAAGAGATGGAAATACCCATACCAACAAAACCTCCATTTTTGGATGTAGAATTATTTGGCTCTAATCCACCAAGATCTCAGAAGTATAGTGTTCAAATAGACCAATTGGCCTAATTAAATTGATTTTACATTTTGTATGTATATGTATACTTTGACATTTAGAATTTAGAATGGGTAGTTTAGTTAGTTTTTTGTAGGTTTGTAACACATTAATCTTAGCATATGAATGTGGTTAGCTTCATGACAGCAGATGAATTTGAATTTTTATGAAAAGGCAGATTCCTAGGTGAGCTACTAATGATTCTTTTTTGGCACTTTTTATTTTCTTCTACATTGACAATGATTATGCTAGAAAATACTAGGATCAAACAATAATTTCACAACCCCATCTATATTTTATATGTCACACGTGAATTCATAAATTAAGTAGTATATTGAATCATCATGTTTGATGACAATTCATCAATACATGTTCTGTTTTTCATGTCAGTTACTATAATCTCAATCAATAGTATTGTGCCAACTTTGTGGGTTATACTACAATTATTAAATTATTATATATATAATAATATATATCTCAATAATTTAATGTTATAAATTTTAGGGCTTACCTTATAAATTCACATATTATAAGCATTAACATTTACCTTGGTTTGAAATCATATACTATAAATATTTTTTTTTGAAGAAATTATATGAATAATTACATGTATATGGGACTTTGAATGGAGGGAATATTTTGTTAAAATGGAATCATTTTCTTTTTCTAGTTCTAGAATATAAACATAAAGTCATCTTCCAACTTTTGTAACAAGCCCTTAGAAAAGACTATTAAAACTTTATCTTAGAGCTAATAAGTGGCAATTAAGGTGTCTTAATCAGCTTCTAGTAGCACATTAAATTTCAATGAGTGAGCCAAAAGAATATGATAAGAAAAAGTGTGATCGTTAATTAAGACTTTTGGGCATTTTTGAAAGTCAAAATTTTTCACCAAAAAAAAGAAGTCAAAATTGGAAGATGGAGTAGAAAACAAAGAAAGTGGTGATTTCAAAATACCCACCAATTTTCTACATTTGTCGTGTATAGTCCTTATTCTACTTTAAGTAGGTTTTTTCCAAATCAACTTAAAATCTCTCCAGAGTGGGTTTCTCTGAGGGTGTTCTAAGTCATGCTGAGAGCAAGTCCGAGTTGGTTTCTCAAGTGCGTTCTGCTAGTTTGAATCAAGAGTTTCTAATTTTCTAGTTTTTGTTGGTTTATCTGGTCTACGTTTTTGAGTTTTGGTCTGGTACTGGATTTATTTGATGGAGGAGGATTTGGCTGCGATGTATGGTGCTTTGACTCAGACGACGGAAGAGGAGGATTTTGTTAGTGATGATGAATCGGAGGAGGTGGAGAAAGACCCTTTGGGACAGTTTTGGTTGGTTGGGAAGCTGTTGACAACAAGGGTGTTTAACAAACAGGCTATGATCCGGACATTGAAGCGGGTTTGGAAGCTGTACAAAGAGGTTTCTATTGTTGTGTTAGAAGAAAATTTGTTTCTTTTCAAATTTGCGTCGGAGGCAAATCGTGATCTAGTTATTGAGGGATCACCTTGGTCATTTCATAAACATCTTTTAGTATTTGCTGTGTATGATGGAGATCTGCGACCGGAGGATTACCAATTCAATCGATCTCTATTTTGGATGCGAATCTATGATCTTCTTCTGGGGAAACGAACGTTAGAAATGGCTGAAAAAATGGGTCATAAGATGGGAAGATTGGTTGCTGTTGATCCAACTTTAGACATGGATGGTTGGTCTCGATTCCTGCGAGTTCGGGTGGAGATAGATATAACTAAGCCTCTTAGACGTACAATTCTTATTGGTAGGATTGATACAGAAAAGAGGGGTCGTCTAAAATACGAACGGCTGTTGGAGTTCTGTTTCGCTTGTGGCTTGTTGGGGCATTGTGAAATAGATTGTGAGAATGAGGAGGCAGAAAAGAGTATTGGAAATATCAAGCCGTATGGGGATTGGTTGCGTGCCTCTCCACTAAAGCCACGGTTATCTAAAGCTGGTGATATAATGGCTCCACAATCGGAAGCTGCTTTAGTCCGTCGTGATTTTGCTGTCAACTTCGATAAGAAAAGCGGTTGCCGGAGGGAGTTATTCAAGGAAGGTTCTGGTGAGAGTTCAAGCAAGAAGACACCGGCGAAAATTGAGGATGGTAATAGTGTTAATCATGGAAGATTGCTTGGAGGAGGAGAATCTTCAGGCGATAATCATGGAGGTGCGAAAGGGGAAGGTTCTTCATCTGAGGAAGAGATTGTGCGGGAAACAGGGGATATTGTGAAGGCTCTGACAATTAATGATAAGGAGAATTTGGAAAAGAGTTTGACTGCTTTTAAGGAGGCGAATTTGCAGAATCAAGAGCAGAGGTCTGGAGCGATAATTGTGGTTCCGGATTCAAAGGCTAAAAATCATCAAGTGTCTGCTATAAATTCCAAAAAGGTGAGGCGTGTTATTAAGGAGGGTGTAGTGGGCCTTAATAGGGAATTGGGCTTGCAGAAAACAGAAAAGCTTAAGAGGAGGCCTGATTGGGATTTGGATCAATTTGGGCTGTTGGGTTCAAAACAAAGAATGGAGGTTGATGAGAATCCCACATTGGGAAGCCCAAATAATCAAAATATAGCAAATTCATGCAGCAAACAGGAAGCGAAGAAATACAGTAAGTCTGCAACTGATCGAGCTAAAGCGAGGGGGCAAGGTTCTTGGAGGAGGGTAGCTAGGAGTAATGGAAGCACTGATGTTAAAGCTATTTCGCTTGATAACAAGATCAGTGAAGCTATTAACTCGAGTTTAATGGATATTGAAATAAAGGTTGGTGGTAAAAAGTCTTCCGATGTTTAATCTCATGCAACTGAAGTTGAGGCGGCGGCTGTGAAACAGCCCCGCCGACAGCCATGATAGGCGTGGCATGGAACTGCCGTGGGCTTAGGAACCCATGGGCAGTTAGAGCCCTTCGGGAGCTGATTCGAAGGGAAAGGCCAAATGTGATTTTCCTTATGGAGACAAAACTGCCCATTAGTAGTTTAGACAATATTAGGCGTAGATGTAATATGACAGCTTGTTTTGGAGTTAGTAGTATAGGTAGGAGTGGATGTTTGGCTATGATGTGGGACGATACTTTAGATTTGGAGTTGGTGAATTTTTCTCAGAACCATATCAACATGCTTGTGGATGAAACAAAAAGGTGCTGAAAAATGGAGGTTGACTGGGTTTTATGGGGAACCTGATATGAATTTAAGACATCGATCGTGGACCTTGTTAAGGCAACTTGCTACTCAGGACAATAAAGCTTGGTTCTGTTTTGGAGATTTCAATGAGATTTTATGGCAAATGGAGAAAGAAGGAGGCAATCTTAGGTCTGATTCTCAAATGAGTGGTTTCCGAGATGCCTTATATGATTGTGAATTGCAGGATGTTGGATACCATGGCAATATGTTTACTTGGAAGAAGAAATGTCGTGGAGGGCAGTTAATTCGTGAAAGACTTGACCGTGGGGTGGCAACAACGGAATGGTTATCTCGTTTTCCAACTGCTCAACTCCATCATTTAATCACTAGTGCTTTGGACCATCTCCCCATTATGATTCGGACGGAAGTTGCAAGAAGAAATAAGGGGAAGAAGCAACCTAAAAGGTGTAAACGGCAGTATTTTGAGAAGAGTTGGTGCAATGAAACTGATTGTGAAGCTTTTATTCTTAGTGAGTGGGAATTTTCGAATGGAACAGATTTGCTTAATCGGGTAGAGAGCCTCCGAAAGTCGCTGCATGGAAATTATGCTAAGAAGTTTTCTCTACTGAGGGAGAAAATAGATCAACTTACTCTTGATCTTAAAAAGTTGGGTGAAGGGGATTTAAGTGATGAACAAATGCAGCAAGAAACAGAATTGAAAGAAGAGGTTAACAAGTTGTTGGAAGAAGAAGAAATATTCTGGATGCAGAGGTCACGAACAAATTGGTTAAAAGATGGTGATCGTAATACTGCTTTTTTTCATGCGCAAGCATCAAAGCGCAAGAAAAAAATTTTTATCAGGCTTTTAGAAGGAGAAAATGGGAGGGAGACAGATGACCCAGTAGAAATTCAGGAAATTGCTTCCAACTATTTTAAGAAACTCTTTGAATCAAATAGCTCAAAGCACTTTGATAAAATCCTGGATACTGTTCAACCTTCTATCACAGTTGAGATGAATGAACATCTTCTTGCAGAATTCACCGCCAAGGAGATCTTTTGGCCCTTAAACAGATGCATCCCACCAAAGCCCCTGGTCCTGACGGTATGCCTGCTTTTTTCTTTCAAAAGTTTTGGCATATAGTTGGTGATGAAGTTACTAGATTTTGTCTTGATTTTTTCCTTGGTAGACTAGATTTATCTTCCGTTAATAAAACTCTTATTGTGCTTATACCCAAAGTTGATTCCCCAAAAAATATGACTCAATTTAGACATATTTGTCTCTGCAATGTTCTTTATAAAATCATATCCAAAGTTTTAGTTAATAGGCTTAAATTCATTCTCCCAGTTTGTATTAGTGAATCCCAGAGTGCTTTAGTACCTGGGAGATTGATTACTGACAATATTCTAGTGGCTTTTGAGATGTTACATGCTTTAAAGCACAGAAAAACAGGCAAACAAGGATACTTTGCACTAAAGCTAGATATGAGCAAAGCATATGACAAAGTGGAATGGAATTTTCTGGAAGCTATAATGTTAAAAATGGGGTATGCTCGGCGCTGGGTTGACATGATAATGGAGTGTGTTCGTTCTGTTTCTTTTTCGGTGGTGGTAAATGGAGATATTACAGATGAGTTCCGGCCTGGGAGGGGTTTAAGACAGGGAGATCCCCTATCTCCATATCTCTTTTTAATGTGTACCGAAGGGTTATCGGCACTACTATCCAAAGGCAAAGATGTAGGGCAGCTTAGTGGTGTTTCTACTTCACAATATGGACCTCGGGTGAGTCATTTGTTTTTTGCTGACGACATCTTACTATTTGGGAAAGCAAATGGTGCTGAAAGCAAGGCAGTGAAGGATATTTTAATGATTTATGAAAGGTGCTCGGGTCAAAAGATCAACTTTGAGAAGTCGATTGTTCTCTTTAGCAGCAACACAAAGCAGCCTGATCGAGATGCAGTCAAGGCGATATTGGCGGTTAATGAGCAGAGTATTATTGAAAAATACTTAGGCTTACCTACTATTGTGGGTCGAAATAAAAGAGCTACATTTAATTGGATCAAGGAGCGAATAGCAAAGAAAATTGCAAGTTGGAATGTAAGATGGTTGTCTCAAGGTGGGTGTGAAGTGATGATTAAATCGGTGCTGCAGGCCATTCCCACGTACGCCATGAATGTCTTTGCGTTTCCTCAAAATTTATGTAATGATATAGATGGCATGTTGAGTAGATTTTGGTGGAAACAAAGTCTGGATAAACGTCCAATTTTTTGGCTAGCTTGGAAGAAATTGTGTGTAGCTAAAGATTATGGAGGCATGGGTTTCCGTGATATGGAAGATTTTAACTGTGCATTATTGGCAAAACAAGGCTGGAGACTGCTGCATAATCCGAATAGCCTCATTGCTCGTGTCCTCAAAGCAAGATATTTTCCTCGATGTTCTTTCTTAGAGGCACACATTGGTTGGCAACCCTCTTTTACATGGAGGAGCATATGCAAAGGGCGTGAACTACTACATCAAGGCCTTAGGTGGAGGGTGGGGGATGAGCGAGATATTCGTGTTTTTCATGATAGATGGGTTCCAAAAATTGTAAATTTCATACCGCAATCAGGACACCATGCCTTACCTGATGATGCAATGGTCTCGGATTTGATTAGTGAAAATTGGGGATGCTGGGACTATGATTTGGTCACGAATGCCTTTGATGAACAGGAAGCGGAAGCTATTCTCCAGATTCCAATCAGTTCCCGACTGCCAAAAGATCTCCTCATTTGGCACCTAGATAAAACGGGACAATACACAACTCGTAGTGGTTATAGATTTTTGCAGAAGATGCATACAGGCGACTCAATGATAGTATTTGATAATGAGGATGAAGACAAAGCTGCCTTGAGAAAGATATGGAAAGCTAAAGTTCCACCCAAAGTCAGAATTTTCGCTTGGCGCTTATTTCATAATGCTCTGCCGGCCATGGAAAATCTACATATCAGGGGAATGAAGGGTGATCGTGTATGCCCTCGGTGTAATGCGGCTATTGAATCCAGTTTCCATGCGATCAAAGAATGTCCTTTTGCTGAAGCTGTTTGGTCTCATGTATGGGCATTCTTTCTCAAT
>AWWV01014008.1:0-37647 GCA_001974805.1 Corchorus capsularis | reverse complement strand
GGGAGATGAATTTTTACCAAGGTAATGTTTGAGGGGGATGCACTTGCTATCATACAGAAGATCAATTGTCCTGTTGTGGATTTTTCTCCTATTGGTGTTCTTCTTGAGGATGCTAAACTTTTGAAATTGTCTTTGGAATTTTGCTCTTTCCACCATATTAGTAGGCATGGCAATGTAGTTGCTCATGAACTTGCTCGTTTTGGATTATCTTTAAATGAAGAATTTGTATGGATGGAGGATATGCCAGATTGGCTACATAATCCTCTGCAAACTGATTGTACTTTTTCTTTATCATAAATGAAAATCCTACTTTTACCTAAAAAAAAAAAGTAGGTTTTTTCCCTTTTCTCAGAAATATGTTTCCCACAAACTTGGACATTTTTTTTGAGAGGACACAAACTTGGACATAGTAGAGAGAATAAAGCTTTTTTCATTTTTTTCTAAAGTTTATTTGTTCAATCGGTCTCAACTTTTAGTTAATTTATTTAATTTTTATAATAATAATAATAACTAAGGGTCTAACATGCATTATCGATTTTGCATATACTGAGATCTTTTTTTTTTTTGGCATATACTGAGATCCATTGTGAACTTTATGAATATTTGGCAAAGTTACCGTAAGAGTGCATGAAATCTTTCCCTAACCAATTTCTCTCTTTTCTTCACTCTTCCTCAAGCCCTAAACCGAAAAATTTTCTAGTCAATAATGTTAAGACTTTTATTTATTGAAATTAAAAAGACTAGATATTTGAGTATGGGACAAAATGAGGAATAATTTGAGCATTTAGCCTTTAAAAAAATAATATATTTTTAGAGAACAAATTCCTATATTGGTGCATGACCATAAGCATCTAACTGTACATTAGAATTTAGCCTAAAAAGTAATTGGAGTATATTGGTATTTGACTTATTGAATCCGAAATCAACAATGCTACTTTAACCGAGCTTAGATTTTCAATACTCTGGATTTCCTTGTCTAAAATTAATTATTATCATCATGTGTTATTATTACTTTATAGTACATTAGACTTCTTTAAATGTTAAAAAAAATATACATAAAAAAAATGTTAAAAAAATATTGTTATAGTCTTTGTTAGTTTACTATAACTTTGTCCCCTCGTTGGTCCATGAAGACTTGATTTTCTTATGAAAAGAATGTTTTCCTTGTTGGGTTTCAGTGGTTTACTCTACAATTAATATGGATAATAATAATGAAGAAATGAGACAGATGATGCAGTACTTGCTAATATAATTACTATACTTATATCATATTGGAAAGGTATATTTATGTGATCTAGTCCTTAGAGGCTTCTAAATAATTTGCAAGTTTGAAAAGTTTAAAAAAAAATGCGTAAATTATTAAAGAAAGAAATTTATGGACTGCCTCCAAGTGATTAGGGTTCATTTCCTAACCGTCACATATAAAAAAAAGGTGACGGTCATCGTTTTAAACTTTATGTACCGAAATATAGAAAAAATTAATTTAACATAAATGTAATGGAAATGTTTGGAACAAAACCAAAAAAAAAACCCAAATGTGAAACTGCACAAATGGCATGATTTTCTACTTTCTAGTCCTAGAAGACATACAAGCCTTTCTTTTTTAGGATCAAACAACATAACAAAATGTTAGGATTAAAATGCCACCTTATTGAGGATCAACACGTTTTTCAACAATAAATAAGGCTTTGTTGGGCCATCAAAAATCATACTCACCGACTTTACTAATTATAAACCAAACAGTTCTTGGAGGACAGGTGAGTAAAGATTGATATGATTAATTAATTACTACTATATTGAATAACATGATTCATAAATACTTGGAAAACAATTGAATTCTTATTCTTATTATAAAAGTGGATTTAGACTTTAGGGTCCCAAACTTTAATGGGTTCCTGCTGAGCTGTTTTGCTTCAGCTCCTCAGCTCTACCTAAAGTTTTGAAGAAAATGTCCTTTTCACTTACTCCTCCTCTTGTTTGATTAATCTTCATCCTTTCCCATTCTTCCTATAGGATAAAGCAGCCCCATGGCTCAAAAAAAGCAAATAATAATTGGTACTACATATTAAAGTTGATTAATTTGCCTCATTTTATTTACTAAACCTCTACTGAATTCGAATCCTAGTTACTCGAACTAAGAATTTAGTATTTACCAAGACATCGCGCAACTATTGACTATAAGAAAATTTCATTTGATGGGTTAATTTTTATTATTATTATTTTTTTTTACAGTCATTGTAAGATACTCTAAATTGTAGTATCAAATATTTCTTAATCCATAGATTTATGTAATCCCAATTAGAAGAGTCAAATTGGAATCTTCTACTTTGATCATAGAAAAAAAAATGTCCATATTATACTTGTTGACTAGAATAAATAAGTCAATCAATCAACTCACTTACCCCTCAACCATAAAAATTGGATCACTCAAGTAACTTTCCACTGGTAGACAGAAACAGAACAAGAAAGAAGAAGCCCAAAAAAAAAAGAGTTGAAAATCAACTGTACTTATAGCTTTCAAGTTGGCTATGAAGACTTATTATTAAACCAACAGCAGCCTACTTTGCCAATATTCCTTTCATATTTCCTCTTCCTTGTGCAAATCCAAGGTAAATTAAAGACATAAAAAAACAGAGACAGAAGAAGGAGCTAATTAAAAGATGAATCCCATGGAGTTGTCAAGCTCAGAACAACAACAATATGGGAGATGGGTTTTGTTCTTAGTCCTGTCTTTGTTAATTTCCATCTCTTTGTCTGATCCAAGAATCTCAAACGCTGGGCTTTTCTGTGGGAATATCAAGCCACCAAATGGGAGCAATTTTGTTCCGAATTTTGTCAAACAGATGCAAGGCTTGTCTCAAGCAATCAACAACAGTCATTTTGCTTCTTACCATCTCAACGCCACACCTCCAATTTATGCAATGGCTCAGTGCCATCAAGACCTCTCACAAACTGATTGCCTTCTTTGCTATGCAGCCTCAAGAACTACACTCCCTCGTTGCCTTACTTCTATTTCGGCTCGAATTTTCCTTGATGGATGTTTCTTGAGATATGATAATTACAGCTTTTATCATGAATCTGTTTCTTCATCTAGTTTGGATCATTTTAGTTGCAGCTCTAATGAAGTAGCAGTTTTTGGTGAAGATAGAAAAAAGAGGGTAAATTTGTTTGGGAAGAGTGTTGATTATGCAGTTGGGAATGTGACTAGGATTGCTTTGAGAAATGGAGGGTTTGGGACTGTTGGGGTGGATGGGGTGTATGCATTGGCACAGTGTTGGAAGAGTGTGCCAAATGAAGGATGCAGAGAGTGCCTTGAGAAGGCGGCAAAGGCGGTCCGGCAATGTGTCCCAAAGGAGGAAGGGAGAGGGATGCTTATTGGGTGTTATTTGAGGTACTCCACCAAGAAGTTTTATAATGAAATGGGAGAAGCAGAGCATGATCATGGTAAGTCTGAATTTTGAAGATTCTGAATTGTCAAAAATTTTCTGTATTCTTGTTCTTATGTGCAAATTGGATTGATTTATATGTATTTTACCTTTTTTCCAGGGTTTTCTGGGATAGCAGTCATTATAGCAATTGCCTCAGCAACTGCTGCATTCTTGATGCTCTCTCTATCAGCAGCTTATGCTACTTATGCAAGATTATCAAAGAGGAAAAAAGGTAAAATATTTTAATGGTTTTCATTTCTTTCAAATATCTTAGCATCAATCTTAGTATAATGCATTAACTTTCTATTGCATTGCCTAGAGCTGAAAAATCTGGGCCAGATATCGAAAAGCTTTGACAGATCAGGGTTGAAGTTCAAGTATGAAACCCTTGAGAAGGCAACAGATTATTTTAGTCTGTCAAGAAAATTAGGGCAAGGAGCAACTGGTTCAGTATTCATGGGGATGCTTCCAAATGGGAAGACTGTAGCTGTAAAGAGATTGATATATAATACCAGGCAATGGGTAGATGAGTTTTTTAATGAGGTAAACTTAATCAGCAGAATTCAACACAAGAATCTGGTGAAGCTTCTTGGTTGCAGCATTGAGGGCCCTGAGAGTCTCTTGGTTTATGAGTATGTACCCAACAAGAGCCTCGATCAGTTCATTTTTGGTAATTCTTGTTTCCTTTTAATTAGTTTAACATAATCAGATAGATTTCTCTTTTGTTTTGGTGACAACATTATGAACTCCCTTTTTAGCCTACTGCTAAATAACCCCTGCATCAAGAATTCTCAAGACATACATGAAATTTGTTTCAATGCTAAATTTTGCTTAATCTGCTGCCAAATTCTGATATATATGCTTATATTGAGAATGATTGATGATTTTACTTTTATATGCAGATGAAAAGAAAGCAAAATTTTTAAAGTGGAAGCAGCGGTTCAATATCATTGTTGGAACAGCTGAGGGGCTAGCACATCTTCATGGAGGAGGGTCTCAAATCAGAATAATCCACAGAGACATTAAAAGCAGCAATGTTCTTTTAGATGAGAATCTCAACCCAAAGATTGCTGATTTTGGACTCGTACGATGTCTAGCTGCTGATAAGAGTCATCTTAGCACCGGTGTTGCTGGAACACTGTAAGTTTACACAACATTTCTGATTGGACTTATCATGATACTACTACTATTTCTTAGAATGAAATAAATTTTCATAGGTAGACATTAGGATTTTTAATAAGAACTTCATCTGTGTTGTTAATGCAGCGGATACATGGCTCCCGAGTACCTTGTTCGAGGACAACTGACAGAGAAAGCAGATGTTTACAGTTTTGGGGTACTAGTTCTTGAAATTGTATGTGGTAAAAGGAACAGCACCTTCACAAAGGACTCTGGTTCCCTCCTACAAAATGTAAGCTTCTAAATCATGTTCACGTACACCATATTGCTTACTTTATGTTTGCTGTTAAACTCATAGAAATTCTGATGTGGGATTTTCCAACATTCAGGTTTGGACACTTTACAGATCAAATAGATTGTGTGAAGCTGTTGACCCTAACATAAGAGATGACATGTCAGCAAAAGAGGCACCAAATGTGCTTCAAATTGGGTTATTGTGCACACAAGTTTCAGTCCCCTTGAGACCATCAATGGCACAAGTAGTTCAGATGTTGACAGATAAAGCTTATGAAGTTCCATTACCTAACCAGCCTCCTTTCTTAAACTCTAGTGTGCTAAAACCAGACAGCTTGACAAAGTCAAGCACAGACAGTTTCATAACAAATGCAGTTAGAAAAATCCAAGGTTGTGGCACTTCCTCTGAGTCTTCTAGGACTCATAGTTCAGATGAGACATCATGAAGAAACTAAGGGTTTTCAAGTAATTTCTAAGGCTTCCAAGGATTCATCTTAGGAAGGGTTTTGAGAGGTTTGACATAATTCTTTCTTTTGGGCAATGTAACAGTTGATTTCTTTTCTCCTAGTAGCATTGAAGATGCAAATGAGATGAAATTTTGAATATTGCAATTAAAAAAAAGTGCTAAAGGGAGTGCAGTTAGTAATTAGCAATGATATGAAGATTCATTGTTAAGAGACAAACATGGAGTAATTAGTGTAGATATATGCCAATTTGCAGCTTGTGAGACCATTTCTTTGTCTTCTAGCTTTCTACTTTTCTCTCTTAAATCCTTTTCATTTCTTGTCACACTCAATATTCGTTGACAATTTAGAAAGTTAAATATATAGTTAAGTTGGGGTAGTTGCTTGGGACCCAATTTCATTTCCATTTTAAATCTTGGCCTTTTTCTTTGAAAAGTTTCATTTTCAAATGTCAAAGCACTAGCTTCTATTTCTATATACTTGGTTGCAATTTCATTCTATTTCTTGTCAATTTGATTCACAAATCACAAATGGATTGCATATTTTCATCAGATTGTATCAAGTTAAAAGATTGGGATAATATTTAATGCTCAATGTCTATGGCTTTTCAGACCAAACAAATTCATCCAAATAGGTGGGGGTTACCACCTATTGCTTACCACGTGGCATGTCCACGTGGCTACATAATTCTCCATCCTCTCTTATCATTCCACGTGGCTACATAACTCTCCATCCTCTCTTAAGACATGTCACTCTCAAGCATTGATTTCACATTAAGAAGCAACTTTACACATTGATGATCTCACCTAATTAATATTGCTGAGTAATGGGTACTATGTGTAGGATCAAAATCTCTAGGCAAAGCAACAATGCTAATTATTGAGCATTATTATTGGATTTTGGCACTTGGCACCGTCCATTTCTACCTACTAAGGCTTCAAAAGTGCTGGGATAATTCATGATCACCATGTTTGAAAGCCCTTGGTCGCTTATTTTGAATTTGAGGGCTCTCTTTTTTTCTTTTTCCTGCTTATTTTGACTCTTGATACTCTTCCTTGCACTAATTTCTGATTTGTTAACCGGTTTTCTTGCTTCAGTTCCATAAAAAAGGTATGCCTTTATTAGGCTAATAATTATACTCAAATGTCTAACTTTCTAATTTGGTTAATTAAGTTCCTAACATTGCAAAATCGGTTCAAATCAATCCCTATTATTCCCTAATGTCAATTTAAGCCCCAAACATTATCAGGATTATTAAGATGAGATTCACTTATACTATTTATATGTTGTATTTTTTTGCTCTTGTGATGCTCAAGTCTTTCCAAACTCTATGGAGCTGACATTATAAAACCTCCTAAAACAAGAGCACATCATTGCATTAACGTGTTCAAACTTGAGCGTTGGACCTCCTAAAACAGAAAACTGGTCATTTTGTAACAGTTTCCTAATTGGCGGGATATAAAATTAGTATAGTAGTGAAGGGAAGGATTTGAAAATAAGCTGGCATGTGTTCAATTAGCATGTGAACCTTTCTGGTTTCTGTATGATGGAATCGGGCTCAGAGTAAAAGGTTAAAGGCTTTTTCTCAGCCTCAAAGCCCAATATTAAGTTGGGCCAATTTGGGCTTCCTTCAAGCTCATGTAATGTCGATATAACATGACCCATCCTAATCTATATCTATATATATATATATATATGTGTGTGTGTGTGTATGTATGTATGTATTTTTGACTCCCTTTGGGGAGTTAATGTTCCAAGTTAAATGTTTTTAGATATAATGAATTACAACTTACAATTGGATCTTTAATCCTTTTTATACTTTCAATAATACCTCACCGTTATATATACATTACATTCAAATTCAAATAATAATTCCAATTAAAGTGAGTTACAATTGGATATTTAATTCTTTTTATCATTTCAATAACTCCTCAATGTTATATATACATACATTACATTCAAATAATAATTCCAATTAAAGTTACTTAGTTGGCATATACTTTAATTCCAATTAACGTTATACATAACTAAATAGGGGAGTTAATATGGGTAGTTTAGGAAGATGTCAATAGAAATAATTTATAGATTTCCTCTAAAAGGATTTACTTTGTTTTTTTTTCTAATAAAAAAAATACATTCCAAATTAATTGTCTATTATTAAACGTTACATTCTAATTTGTTTTTTCTGTTTTAAAAAACTATTCTGTAAGTTAGTATGTTTTTCAGTTTTCATCTTCTAAATTAATTATTTTAAATTGTAACTAATATGCTTTTATTGTGGTTATGGTTACAAATTTAATAGTAAAACCTTTGAATTTCAGTTATATGATTCTTTTACCCTCTCTTTTGGCCTATATAAAGTCATTTTCTTTTATTTGTTTAGTGTTAAAAGGATGAGCAATGAGGATATGGCGGCTGACAAATTTCTTACAAAGCAAATGATCCGATTTGTTATGGTGGCTCAAGATTTAGACAATAAAAGAGGTTGGTATAGATTTTGTATTTAAAAGAAATTGTATATATGCTTGATATTCTTATCTCCTTTTGAATTCTTTTAGATTAATATTTTGTTAGAATTAGTGTTTAATTTCATTAAATTATGTTATTAGAGACTAGAATTTGATGGATATGTATACAAATTTATTGTTATACTATCATGTTCAAACTGAGGAGGGCTTCATTTTGAAGGAGAAAAAAAAAGAGTTGCACGAAATACCAAGGTTTATATTAACTATTTTTTAACTATTTTCTTTCCTTATTTCTCTTGAGTTTATATTTTTTAATAATATTTATTATATATCCACTTATAATTTTTTTTATTTGTAATTGGTTTTCTCTTGGTTGAAGTTGGAGACAATTCATGTGAAAGCTTTCATAAATGGAGTAGTAGCAATTAGCTTACCACTATTATCAACGTCGTCTTTGTATGTGAATCACAAAAGCTGCATTTTGGAAAGTGAGCAAGTATTAGAATCATAACAAGAAATTACCATTAATTTGCAATGTAAATATTTTTATTTATAATTGTGAATTTTTCATTCGTTGAAAACAACTTCAAGACCTTTTTAATTACTAATTCACAAAGGTGTTGTAGTCTCTTCATCAATCTTCTTTGGTCTTAGTATCAACAAAGGTTAGACTTTCATGTCCTTGGATTTGGCTTTGAGTTATTTTTTAACCAGAATTGGATGTGAGTATTTGACCAACACCAAATTGATTTGGCACATTATATATTCAAAGTACAAAGTTGATTTACCTTTTTTACATTAATCAAAACAACAAGAACTTTAGCTAAAAATAAGGTTCAGTTATTTACTTCTTAATCATGAGGGGGAAGACCCAGCTGTTGGAAAAACCTATAGAACACTGGTTTATGATAGAGAAAGACTTGAGAAATATTGATGAGTATTTGAGGGGGAAAATAGCTTTTCAATGTTATTGCTTTATAGGTTAATTAGTAAATGAGTGGGAAGTTCAAAGATTTGGGCGTTTTGACGATTTATCTCAAGTTCATAATCAAACGAGTTTTTAATCTTTTTTTATCATTAGTTAATTTTTCCATGTAATTTTTTTTTGGATTTTTTCTTTCAGTTTTATAAAGATTTATTACAATATTGTATATATACTTTTGTTTACTTAGTTGGAATATATAAACCTCGCTTCATCCTGTTTTTAGTTCTTTCTTTCTTTCTTTCTTCTATGTATATTTTACTCATTTTCAGGAGAGTTAATAGGAGTAATTAAGTGTTTCATATAAGTTTGATATATCATATTATTGTAATGTTTTAATATTTAACATTGTAACCTTTTAATTAATTACTAGAGAAAATACATATCTTATAAAAATTAAAGATCAAGTCCAATTCACATACCTAATTAAGAAGAAGATGAGTAGTTTTACGCATGAGAAATGAAATGATTAACCTTTCTAAGAGTTATATATAATTAAGTGAACGTACACTCCCAAAATAGCGGTCAAATATCTCAACATAATTGTAAATAATATCAAGGATCTCAAGTTCATTGCCATTTTGAATTGAGATTAGTTTTATACCATTTTTGTGTTCAAAAGTTAATCTTAGCATACATTATCTTTTTTTAAAGAAAAATCCTAGGATACATTATAAATCATCAAAATTAACTAATGATGTGACATATGATTAAGATGATACATTAAAAATATATATTATTACAGTGACATTAAAATTAAATACTTTTTTTACTTAAAAAAATTACTCACTCGACCCGCGCATCGCGCGGAATTATACCTAATATTTATGTATTTTTGACTCCTTTTGAGGAGTTAATGGTGATATTAAATTTTCAATTTAAATTGCAAAATCATTTTTCATTTTTTCATTAATAACCAATAACCATTACTCTTGGCCTCTTTTTTTTTTTTGGGCCAGATTACTCTTGGCCTCTTAATGTTATTAAATGTTGGTGTAGAGAGAGTAAAAAATTTGACCAATTAATTATTGGTTAAATGGGTTAAATGAATATTTGGGTTTTACTCCATAAAAAAATTCATTTGGATTAAATCCTAATTTGAGTCCAATTAAAAATGTAGTTAAGTTGGCCCACTAGAACTGGTCCAATACTACTTTACTCAGGTTACTAAATTGACCATGTCTTCCTCTATATAAAAAGGTCTTCACCTCTCATTTTCAACAGAAGTGAAAAAGGAGAAATTAAACCCTAGTTTCTTTTCTAAAGAAAACCTAGCCTCCTCAGAGATTCCAAGCCACCGGCAATCACTCCAAATTCAAGGCAAATTTCTTCCGAAGCAAAGTTCTTCTCCATCAACAATTCTCCATCAAGCAAAGCAAATCTGAAGCAAAGTTCTTCTCCATCAACAATTCTCCATCAAGCAAAGCAAATCTGAAGCAAAGTTCTTCTCCACAACAAAGCAACAACAAAGCAAAGCCTACGAAAGTTTTCTCTTCATCGAATCCCAGCCGATCTACAGAAAACAACAAGTCTTTGACCGTCTTCTCCATAGATCTACCAAATCCATCCGATCTACAAAGAATCACAAGTTTCAACTGCTTCTTTGAAGATCTATCAAATCTCAATCTCAAATCCAACAAATCCGACAACAAGGAATAACAAGCCTTCGGCCATTCCTTTCAAATCCATTTCATCGAGATCAAGCTATCAAGCCCTCGAGAATATTTCCAGGAGATCGAATCAGAGGATTCCTTTTACAGAGAATTGTACCCATTTAATTTTCTTCAAATCAATAAAAATCAATATTTTGTTTCATTTATTTTTCTGTCTTTCTTTTCAGACACGAAAATTTGTGTTTATGAAACTATTAATATTAATTTGGATGTTATATACATAATATTTGGGAGGTTACAATTTTATAATCGTTCCTTATTGACTTATATATAGTCAGATTGACTATCATTTTCACTTAGCACCAGAAAATTGACTTATATCTTCTCATTCTCTCCCTCTGGTTTATAATCTCTCATATTTCTAATCTTCATCAAATTTGTTTTCTTATTTAAAAAAATCAACATGAAAAAATTTCTTAACCAAAATCACGATTATCGTTTTGTTCATCAATTTCACATTTTCTTTACACAATTATATGTTTTGAAATTTGTTTGTGTTAGGAAAAATTAAGTAGTGCTAATTTGATATTTGTTTGGCAATTGCATAATAGAAATTACAAACAATAAGGAAAAATGATATTTAAGAGGTTCAATGGTAAGAGACTATTTTTATTCATATGAGTCTCTCATCATATTTCATTTTCTTTCTGTGTTGGATTCACTATTCAGACTTTGTTAATTGATATAAGTACTTTTTCTAGAGCTGAAAGATCATGGATGACACTGTTAATTTTATAAGATTATAGGACTAATGAAAAATTCTGAGACATGATAAGGTAAAGACCAAGTTTCTTTCTTTTCTTATTTCTAATTGATATCTAAAGAAAAACTTTGGATTTTTTCTTTTTTTAGGGGTAACTTTAACTCTTTTTGAAGTGTGTTTTAGTTATTTGAGTATTCATTGTTTTGTTATTATTTAATCTAATAATTTTACATCATTGTATTTTGCTTCATCTTTCATATCTCCTTCTTCCATAAGGTTTTTCTTTTTTCACTTCCCTCTCTCTCTTAACTTTCTCTTCACTCCTTAATTGGCAGTATATTATTATATATTTACATATATAATATATGAATAACGAAAAAAATAGATCTTTTGATAAAAAAAAAGTAACTATAGCTAGATATAACGAAAATAATATTAATACACATATATTTACATTTGTAGCAATAGATATTTGATATTTCAATAGGTTAAGAAAAGCTACAATTTAATTGGAAATAAAGCTTAATAGAATATTATGCCACATTTATTTTTCATTACAATTTAATTTTTCGATTCATGACATTTATATTTGGATATAAATATGCAATATATGAATATGCTTTTCATTCAAGGTATTCATTAAGCATCTCTTTACGACCGGTTTAAGATTTTCTTTAAAATGACTTTTCCTACAAATTTATTGTCTATTTCGAATAGTACAATTTGCATACATGAGGGAGTTACACATATGTCCAAGTAATCTATAATGTTCTCTTTATTGAATCATTCTAATATTTCTCATGCAGGAATTTTTTTTACACTTAAATCAAATAATAGAATATTAGATTACTTTAAAAATTTTGCAAGTGGCTTAGCCTTAAAAAAAATTAGGTAAATCATTTCTTAATGGACACATGCAAATCATTTTATGATTTTTATGAGTCTAAATGAGTTTTTTTATGCATGTAAATACTCTTTTGTATGGCCAAGATGTATGTAGATACTAAATGTATATTAAAAAAACAAAACCCGCTGCGAAGCGCGGACCGATTTCTAGTTTGATATATTTTGGATTATTTAGATGAGATATAAAAGATTTTATTAATCATCAATAAATATCATCAATGCAAGGGCCAAGGATGATTTTGAAGAGAAAGAAGAATGGTTTGGGATCTTTTGTTCAAAATGCTAAAACAAGGGAGATGAGGAAAAGACATATGGTCTCAAATTTTCATTTCTGTATGTAGTTTAAGACTTTGCTTTGCTTGAAAACGGAATTTTTTTTTTTTCGGCCGAAATGGTTGAAAATGGAAATTAAGTTGGTAAGTGTCACTGCAAACTTGTTGTCCCATACCCAAGCAGCATAATAAGTAGTCAAAGACTAAACCTTGCAAGATGCTTGTTTATTAGAGCTAATTGATCTCTTTGTTTTACTAAGTGTTTGTGCTTGAAACTACTTCCAAGAAGAAAATAACATCAACTTGAAACAGGTTTGGTGGAGCAATTACTTTTGGAAAATCTGTGGCAATAATTAAAAACGCAGAATGGCATAAGCAATTTCGTTTGAGATCTGAAATTGGATTGTTCTTACATTGAAATGCCTAGATTAGCAATATGTTACTACCTCTGTCCCATTATATAAGTCCCTTTTAACTATATCATCAAGATTAAGAAAATTAGTTAGAATTCAAACTTTTATGTACTTTTATCTTTTTTTTTTATCCCTATTCTCTTTCTCTCACCCATTCTCTCTCCTCCTTCTCATTTCTTAACTACCCTACCACTTTCAAGGCTAGTTTTGGAAATAACTTTTAAATATGCATTGGATTTAGAAAGGGGACTTATATTTTGGGACAAAAAAAGCTTCTAGAAGAAGATTTATAAAAAGGGACAAGAGTCTATGCTAGTGATACCTTAATAATTTTCATTAATTTATTGTCAAATCCATCCCATGCTTACACTTTTTGGTGCAAGAAACTATATATATTACATATATGTTCCTGATTAATGAATGGCATAAATACCACTTTGCACCCTTAAGTTTATACGGATTGTCACTTTGCACCCAATTTTTTTATTTTGACCAAAACGCACCCTAAAGTTTTATTTTTGTGCCACTTTACACCCTCTGTCCGGTATAACAAAAGGTTAGGTCACGGCATCTGACGTGGCATGTCACGTAGACAAAAAAAAAATGACACGTTGCACGTATCCTTTTGTGCACGTGGAATACCACATGTCACTTTTTGAAACATGTGGCATGCCATGTGTCACTTTTTGGTAAACGTGGTATGCCACGTGTCACTTTTTGGTACACGTGGCGTGGCACATGTCACTTTTTGGTACACGTGGCGTGACACATGTCACTTTTTGATACACGTGACACGACTTTTTGATAGAGTCGTTTGTCCTACCGTGATGGAGGGTGCAAAGTGGCACAAAAATAAAATTTTATGGTACGTTTTGGTCAAAATAAAAAAGTTGGGTGTAAAGTGACAGTCCGTACAAACTTAAGGGTGTAAAATGACATTTATGCCATTAATGAATATACTAATTGTACAGGAAGATCATGGTTGTTCCAATATTGAGAGATGGGCATTGGAGAAATTCCCTAATATAAGCAATAAAAACTTGTCAACCTTGAAGATGAATCAAGGGCATCCACTTCAAATTTTAAATAAGTTCCAAATCCATAGATGCCCAAACATTCAATGAGAGTTTAACTAAACCCAAGTCTAGCCTGTGAATATTGAAGTAACAACTTATAATAGCCATAAAAATCTTAAAAGGAAAATTCATTACAATTCAATGAGAGTTCAACCCAAATAAATAAATTAACTAAACCCACATTCTAGCCTAACAACATGCATGGGCAAATAATGCAATTGCGTGAACAAATTTCAACTAGAATGTTATGCTGTTTTGGTACATGACATATGTTGAGCAACGAGTAAAAGCTCGTTGATCGGAGGAATCATTAGTATTACTATTAAGCACCGGCATTGTCCCCTCCTGCCTCCTGCTACCTGAAAACCCAACCTGAACGTCGCCGCAGGTGACGTTGAAATTGGTATAAGAACGAACAGTTTGCAGCAATCTGATGGTGAAAGCCACCACTCCTCGTTCAGAACAATCTCTTTCCATGGCCTCTGCAACTTCCCTATCTTCAATTCTTTTCCCCAATGCCACAGTCTTTCCCATATAAGCTTTCGTAGTCTTCAATTCGGAATCTTGATTTCTGGGAACGACTGTAATTCCGACACCAGCTGATCCCTATAATAAACTGAAACAATGGGGTGGTCAAACCAATGACGCCATACAGGATTAGGGTTTCTTACTAGGAATCCAACGTCCCACTCCGCTGTTATTTCAGACCCTGAAGAAATATTGAATTTGGAAACGGAGACGGAAGTTAAGCCGAACTTAGGACTCTGCGTGAACACAAATACCAAAATTAGGACGACGGTAGCTGCCATTCCTACGCATTCTAAAAACAAGAGGAACGCTGCGAACGCTCTGATGATGGCGGTGGCAAAGGGAGAGCGCTGCCTTGTTGTTGGCTGAGTGAGAGGCGGCGCAGAGGGCTGCTCCTGCTCAACGTTGAATGTTGATGCGTTGGCAGCACTAGTACGAGTAGCGGGATGATCATATAAAGGAATCCCAATGGCGTATCCACCTGCTGCTTCCATTAATATATCGATTTTATTAATCCAAATTATATTATTCTTTCAGCAATTCTTTTAATTAATTTGGATCGATGGAATATGCAAATTGCAAGTACTTAAACGAGAGATCAGTAAAGAGAAACTCATGCGTCTATATATCAGATATGAATATGATTATAATTGATTGGAACTTCTTTTCTCAATCAAATTCTTGTATTTGCATTTTGCAAGTCATCTATTCCAATTCAATTTTTTAACTAATAAAATGTTAAGTTCAGAACAACTTCTATGCGGTGGTTCTGATCCGCCGTCCGTAGCTAAAACTTCTTACTACAAAATGTGAAGTTCTGAACTTTGCATGTTGAAGAATTAATGTATAAGAAACTTATTTACCATTAATTCCTATCAAAGGAGCTATTGGCTAAAATTTTTTGCAGTGATCATCCGAACTTTCACTCATGTTTGCTAAAAAGTTACAATTTCCCAATGAAATTTAGTAGCAAAAAAAAAAAAAAATTGATGGCGACATCACCTCCAAAAGGAGAATTCAGAGAAATGAAAAAACACTCTGAAAACCCATAAACGAGTCTCCTTCCCTGGCTTTACCTGTAGAGGCCACTGAGCAGCATTGGTTTTTGAATTCACTTGGAGATTGCTTCTTCTTCTTCAACATTGAAATGTCAAAGGACAGCATTTTAACTGATGAGGAACCGGTGTTGGTGCTTGAAACTATGGAAGAAACGGCTGATTTTCCATTGTTTTTCCCATTTTTGCCGGAATTTGCATTTGTTTCTAAAGCAGCATTGAAGAACTCCGGCTGAGTAGCTGAGGAGTGTTCTTCTTCTGTCCAGATGAAACAATCGGACTCAATGGACTTTGGCGTATTGATCACAGGAAAATTCCTTGACTTTTTCCTTATGTGATCAAATATTGTTTCTTCAGTCAAAGATTTGAACAAGGTGGCTTCAGGTTCAGATGGCAGATCACCTTGAAAAATAATAGGACCATAATTTAACACCATACTAGTAGAAGCAAACACTGAATGATTTATTTATGTATAAAACTGGTAAAAAAAATGCACCTGAATCATCAGTGAGATCAATGGTGCTAACTGAGCTCCCAGTAGCCATGTGATGTTTTCTTGATAGATAGTCGTTCATACCATTGAGGAAGTTCTGTTCGGGCTCATTGGATTGGGGCGAAGAATCATCGAGCACAATCTGTTCATGAATTTGGTGACGAGCACGCTTTCTTGGGAGAATTAAGCCTTCAGATGTTGGAGAGTAGGCATTTTTTGATGGAGTCAAGAGAGGGAAGTTCTTGGCCTTTTCGCGTATATGGTCAAATATTGTTTGCTCACTGATGATTTTACAATCATCTCTTTCAGTTTCAGCAGCAGACTCTCCTACAACATCTTTGAGGTAAAAAAAAAGCTGCTTAAAAAAAGGAAAAAGAAAAAAAGATTCCACTATATATTATGAAAACATTATAATAGCATCATTAAGACAAGGCATACCTTCTCCCAGTTCATCATCCAAGAGGTTGAAACTGGGCCTGCAATAGAAAAGAATTAAAGACTCATTATTATTATATCAGATAGATTAATACTGAAATAAGCTATTTGAAATCTAGAAGAATCCTCTGTTTCTTACATAGAAGAGCTTTCCATTTTAGATTCAATCCGATGAGGAGGTTCCCGAGACAAATTTTGATTTGTGCCTGCATTGTCATCTTCTATAACACAAATTTCCCCAGGTGGAGCAAAAAACTGAGGCTGCTTCTTCTTACATTTCCTATTTCCAGTTGAATTGCTCTCCTTAACCAGCAACAGTTTTTCATGCAGATCTAAGCCAACTGGACATGAATAACAGTTTGAAATGAGTCTAACAATCTGGAAGTTAGCGCCGTGTGTATAAAAATTGTAGAAATCTGAAATGAAGAAGCTTACTGTATTCTTCAAAAACAAGATCAGCCTTTATACTCATCTTTTCCGAGGGATTTGGCACAAGGATGGTCGTGCTATAGGGGCTGCAAGGATAACCAACCACCTCTTCCTCAAAAGGTTGATATAAGGGAAACAAGAGGGTAGACAAACATTCTGAACTAAGCAGGAATATTTTGAGGAAATAATAAAGTCCTAGCTAATTGAGCTCATTCATTCTTAAGTCAATCAAATACTAATGCTATGTCTGTAAGTATGAAAAGTCCAAAAAGGGTAATAATTGCAGTAAAAGAATTTGTTGAAGGGCATTAATTTCCTTCTTCATCCATTATGAACCTATAAAGTATAAATCCATTTCATATGGCAAAAACCTATTTCAACACTTTCAACACATTATTAGGTTGATGCTTATGAAATAAGGAGTTTAGATCTTTTCATACCTTAAAAACTCATCCACCCTGCATCATCCAAGTCAGATAGAGTTAGAAAGAAATATAGAGGAAATGAACACAGGTATCATCTAAAACTACAGCATTATATCAGGGTTATCATTTGGGATAATTAAACCCCTATAAGAAATAGAAGTTTCCAAGTCGAAAATCTGAGTAACAGAAGAACCTATTTTATGGAAACCCCCTGATATAATGCTCAAAATGAAAGTATCCAAATATATTGAATATAAATCAATACTGAGCGCACCTTATCTTCTCATGGAAAAGGATCAGGTTTTCTTCTTCTGAAGCAACAATCTGTAAGAGAATATATTTAGTACAAAATCTATATTCCATTGAAAATGATGCAAGAAGGGCATGACTGGAATCTGCATAACACACCATATCAGCATAGTGCCGCTTAGTTGATTGGATCCCTTGTGATAACCTTGTCAAGGTTACTGCTAACTTGGACTTTCCTTGCCGCTGGCATTCACTTGACTCAATCTTAAGGTCAACTTTTGGAGGCAATGATGATAGAGACTCCTTGATATGGTTTCCAAAAGGATATTTTCTTCCAGTAACGATCTCTATCCTCCTTGGATCTGCTTCAGCTAGTGTCTCAAATGATTTAATTCCCATTGAATGCAGAGCCTGAAACAAAAAGTTAGTGGTGGGAGTATAATGAGATGATACTGAATCAACTAAACATTCAGGAGCAATAAATCTAACATTAATGGAACAAATAAAATACTAATCAAGGAAAACCTTTGCTGTCACCATTCCAATGCCAGGTAATTGTTTCAGCAAGTATGGACTGTCATCCCAGAGTTTCTGATATAATGACTTTGCTAGAAGCGATGAATTGAGGGCTCCTTTATAGTTCTTTCTGTATATAAAATATTCTTTCATACACTTGGCTATCCTACACCCATTTGAGCATATTGAATTTGCATCCTGAAGTAAAGAAACCAGTTCACAATTTCATCAGTTCAACGTTGAGAATAGTTCTTCTAAAAAAGTTTTACCCTAATATGAAGTACAAGGGCATAACCTGGGTCATAGATAGATCATGAACTGAAGGATCTCCAGTTAAGCAGTCATTTGCCAAAACAAATATCTTTTCTTCTCTAGTTTGAATGCGCTTTTTCCGTTTTCCTTTATCATCACTGACATGAAACCGGAGATGGCAATCTTTATCGGCATTTATGTCATTCAAAAGTTTCTTCTCGTTTCGTCGGAGCTGTATCCCTTCATTTTTCCAGAAAATTAATGCATAACTCGTACAGTTCCTTTAGAAGAACAAGTTACAAGAGTAATTATTAATAGTTGGGTAGTCATACAAGCAATCTCCTCAGCACGGCATATAATCTGCAAAGCATCTTCTAAACTACAGCTAGGTGTTGCTTGCATTATGTGTTTCATGGTGTTAAATTTCAGATAGTACTTTGTCATCAATCTTCCTGGCTCTGAAAAGCAAATAAAGCCAAAGGGTGAAATTAGTGATATGTTAATTCTTCAGGAAAGCAAAGAGATATAGCACTTGACAAGTTCCACTTACCTTGTGGCTTCAAGATAAAACCATCTTCATCAGTCTGAATCATTTGGTGGTGTGATAGCTCATTAACATTTTTAACGCAAATCTCTGACATAACACGGCATAATTAGCAATATGATGTCAAAAAAATCTCGATAAATTAACAGGGAAAGAAGTACACCTTGCATATGCTTCTCTATTCGATCTTTTGGAATCCCTTTTCTAACTGCGTAATTCTCAGGATTCTGATGGTGCATTCAAGGGGTCAGAATGCAATCAAAAGATGACATTTTTATATCCTCTTAAAGAAGGTGATATACATGCCTTTTTCATTCTCACATATAAGTATGAGCACTTTATCCACTCAATTGCCTTTGTGATATCAGAGATGGTCAGTTGAACTATTTCTGCAGTTAAGTGTTCCGTCAGGCATGAGAGCAATCTACGTTGATAAGAAAAATTTGAAGTACATTAGAAGATATCCCAATTTTCATAGAATGCATCACCATGCAGACGTCCAGAATAACAAATCCATTGTGGATTTTAGAAGTAGTGAACATACTGCGATTCTACCATTTCGCATCCATTCAAAAGATTCTCATATAAATGGACCTGAGATCATTTGAGAAATCACAACTAAGCAAGAAAGAATCAAGCATGGCCAAGTTGGTGGCAATAAAAGCAATATGCTAAGGAAGAGGAACAGAACAAAGGACAGAATTAGATTACCGTTTCTCTTCTAGTCATTATTACAACATTCCCTGTGTCATCAAATGGTGGTCGACCTGCCCTCCCGCACATCTGGAGAACAAAAAGCTAATTTAAATAATAACATATGATTTCATATTGAAAATTACTAAAAGACAATCAGATATAATCTTTTTCTTTCTTTAGGCCAGTGCAATATGACCAACATTAAATAGCAGTCGACAACAAATGTCTACTAATTCATAATCGCTCATGCCTTTCATATGTGATGATGAGCAGCTCCATGTAAAAGTATTAATTTTCTCAAATGGTAGAAATATTCCAAAACATATTTATTTATGATTTATATCTTAAAATGTAGTTGGAAACTACTAAAGAAGCACATGACAGTTCACCTGTAGGATCATTGATCGGTCGTATTCCATGTAAAGACCTTTTTCCTTGTTGCTGAATAAAAGAAAATTTTTGTAGCATTAGATAAAATAGATGCTCTTACCCTTTTCAGAAATGAAAATGGAAAAGACAACACTGAAAATAGTTTATGTAAGAAAAACAGTTTAACATACAAATGCTGTGTTGACTTTATTATAACTGTATGAGCTGGTAGATTGATTCCATGGGCAAGAGTATTTGTGGTGCACAAAACTTGGACATCACCACTAAGAAAAAGACCTTCAATGAGATTACGATCCTTGAGACTAAGCGCACCATTATGATAACCAACTGCAAACATGGTATCTGACATCAAGTTGCCATATAACTTCAAACTAATGGGAATCATAGCAGAATAAGTTCATCCTATACCTCCATAAAGAATATAAGACTGCATCTGTTTGTCACTGCACGACAGGGAAGCCTCTCTCAGCCTTTCCTGTTGTTCATGACTTTTAATAAATGGATTAGAATAACCAAAGGCCATTACTGTCTGAGAGAGGCGTTGTGCTGCTTCCTGTGCCCCTTTTCTGGTTGAGCAGAAAACTAAAGCAGATTTTCCTCTTGAATATTGCATTAGAATATCTGCAATCAGTTCCAAACCAAAAACTAGTATTTATGCTCTTTTATCATACTAAAAGATAATTTGAGCATATGGAGCAGAAACAATAAAACTTTAACAAGACATTCATTTAGAAGTTGATCTTACCAAAAATATAGTTTTGTAGGCGCTGGATGATCACGAAAAATACAAACGATCATTAATATTACATGCTTTGAAGTTGTTATATGTTCTGATATCTTCCAACTTTGTCGTAAAGAAATGGTACAACAACTAGAATTTAACCATTTGGACACAATTACTTGCCTTTTCAAATAGGAAGTCATTTTTTGCAGAGGCATACCCTGAAAAAGAGTATTTTCTCAGTCAAAGAAATGCATTTAAAGGAGATGAGTGATAACTTCGAAAAAATAAGTTTTGAGAATATAGACATAATGTAGAACATCTATTAAGAAAATGCATACCAAATACTCTAGTAGTTAACTTCACAGGCCTCATTTCTTCTCCAAACCTGTTAAGACATTAGAAATTTAAAGGAGATAATATTCTCCTGGAAATTAAGAGAAGAAAGTGCAGTCCTTACATCAGAGCATAAATTACCTTTTAATTCCTTGGACAGGGACCTCGAGCCATTCAGCTGTACTTGTTGGTATGCAGTGTCAGTGTGCATGTGATTAAAGTTTAATCACTCATCTTTAGAAAGTAAAAGTTTAAAATCAAATCAGATTAAGTATTTAGCAAATATAAGAGGAAAATATTACCAAGGTCCTCAATATTTGGAATAGTGGCTGACACAGCTAAAAACCGAACAGAAGCCAGAGAACTTGATTTCATTTCTGGTTTGCGAGCAAGCATTTTTACTCTACTAACTATTGCCTCCAAAGCTGCCCCACGCAGATCATTTAGCAGGTGAACTTCATCAATAAGCAGAAGTGCTATGTCACTGAAGAAGGTCAGCCCTCCATCCTTTATGCGGTACCGAGTTACAGCATCAAATTTCTATGCAAAGAAAAAGAAATCCATTCAATCATGAACTCATGTCTCAACAGGGCCAATTAAAAAGTATTGAAGTGCCACATGTATATCAACGAATTGCATATCTAGATGAGTGCAGGTTAATAAATATGCGGTTTATGTTTACTATGAAATCTAGATGTAATGTACTCACCTCAGGAGTTGTTAAAATAATATCTGCTTCTTGGATATTCCTTATGCTATAAGATTCATTGTCACCAGTCAACTCCAGACAACTTATTCCTAGTGCTCCGAACTTCTGATTCCAATCCCGCAGCTTCTCTTGTACTAAAGCTTTAGATGGGGCTATGTAGATCTTTAATCAAAACAAGAAATAAGAAGCAATGACATGACAATGCCAAATATCCACCTCCTCCTAGCCTAACATTAACCTATCATGCATTGGCACAAAAGCAAAAGAAAAAGAGTGCTCAAGACTTACTGCTTTTTGTGTTCCCTTTATATGGACAAACCTTCCATCCCCAGAGAGAAACTTTGAGAGTAGCCTTAAAATGCAAAGCTCAAAGAGCACCGTTTTCCCACTTCCGGTAGGAGCTGAAATAACCATGTTTACATCGGATAGGAAGCAAACAGGGAAACATTCACTCTGCAGTGAATTGAAGTACCTGCGAACAAGATAAATAAAACCAAAGTATCACCATATGAAAATATAGCTTTGTGAAGGTGATAATATAATAATTTCTAATAAATTATAGTATAGCTACCTGAAACTAAAAATGGAGCGGAAAGGTTCTGGTAAATCGAACTTGGATTTCAGTGAATATGAATCCATGATTAAACTCTCCTATTAACAATCTGAGGCAAAGAAAAAATTACTAAAAAATCAAAAACAGTCAATCTATGACATTCTTATGAATCTGCAGAAAGGATGTAATTCTAAGTACATTTTCAAATAGAAGACCAAGGAACAGGAAAATAAGATGCAGATACAGATCAATAAGCAAGAATCCATTACTATAAAATTCAAACAATTTTTCCACCTTCAACTTTTGTTCCATTCAAACCAAACAGTAACACAAAATTTTTCACACCCTAATTTTCCACATTTTTGTTAAAATATGAACAAAAATACTATAAAGATGAAAAAAAAATGGAGCAAGTTACCAGAAAACTTCTAGAGAAGAAGAATAGCAGAAGATCTATGAAAAACGCGAGTAAAAACCAGAGAGTCGCGCCAAACTGTCCAGTATTTTGCAGTTTAAACTATTGAACTGTAATTTTCTTGGTTTGAATCAAAGAAAAAATCACCGATAAGGATATCGCTGGCCGATCGCGAAACCTCCGAGCTATGGAGAGTTAGCTCGTACTTGAAACGCATCAGTTTTGAGCGGATTCAAGTTTCGTTTGCAAGGACTAGCTAACTTTGTCTCTAGCTCAAGGAAATTCAGTAAAAATTTCAAATGCAATTACTTAGAGAATTTGTAGAAATAAAGTGGAACAAGTAGCTCGATTTACCTGAGGTTCAATTCAAGCTTTTCGGAGAGAGAATGTGCATAGAGAAGAGACAGAAAAGAGACTAGAAGAAGGAATTCGATTGGATATTTATATCCGAGATCATCGCTTTAAGCGGGAATCCCATTTTACATGCCGCCTGTATTTTATGGCTTTATGCCGTGTTTGGCACTTTCTTTTGGGCAAGTCACATTTTATGAACATTTTTTTTTAAAATAATAATATTCTTCTTTTTGGGGACAAGTATATTTAATTATTTTTTGGGTGAAATTCTTTTCAAATTTGTTGTTTCTAGAGATTGGATTTGTATATGAGAGTCATGTATATGGTGAAGCAAAATCTTGTGCAAATTGGCACCATATTTTGATTAAGAAAATTCTAAACGTCCATAAAAATTGACCAGAATTTTGTTCCGAATGATGTGTCATGTGGGGTCATCTCATGTTTTGTAATAAAATCCCTCACACTTAAATAATGATGAAACCAATTTGTTGGACCAATCGTGTAATAATACGTTATGGAGGACAAAATTTCGGAACAAATTTTCTGGTCATGTAGCAATGCTTTTTGATTAAATTATGGACTTTAAATTGTACTCCCTCCGTCCCATATTATCTGTCCACTTCTATTAAGAGAAAAGTGGACATATAATATGGGACGGAGGGAGTATTGACTATTGATAGCTAATTGGACGACTAGTCTTCTAGTATCCAATGAATCTTTCATACAATTGAATTTGCTAATTTATATTATATATAACATTTTCACTTAATGAAAAGGTTAATTGATTTAGGGAAAGGTATTGAATTTAAGAACCCCTCTTCTCTTTGTTAGGACCTATATTTCCTATCTGCGGTGAAAATCGATATAGTACTTAATAAAAAAAGAAGAGAGAAAAAAAATCAAAGAAGGAAACAGTAAAATGGTTAAAAATGTACGGATGCAGAGGAGGAAGGGTAAACGACTCCTTGTGCAAGAAGTAATGCTAACATTTCTAAAACAAATATAAAAAAGTTTTATCTATTTCTGTGACAGCTTTACTCTTTTGTTGGTTTCTGCCATGTTCACTTTCCCCTGCTCCATTTTTCACAACAGACTTTTCTCCTCCTTCTTAGCTAACCTAGCTAGATCTCCATTTTCAAAGCATTTTCTTTACTAAATAGCCTAATCATCGCTCTTGGCCATTGTTAACTGCCTCTTCAATCCACGTATGGCTTTCTTACTGGATATATATCACATTATAATTTTTAATTTATTCCATTTGCTTAATGGGGTTTTCTTTTGCTTTGTTTTGCAACAATTTATTATTATTTTTTTTCACTTTTGCATGCATGAATGTGTTTACTTAGTTTTTGTTCATCTGGTATTTTTGCTTCTTTTGTATATTGGTCCTTGGTATTTTAATTTTTAACGAAACAGTGCTTGTTACATTATTTATTTGTTTAAATTTTAAGTATCTGCTTCTCAGATTTTTTCCCCTATAGTTTAGTAGAGATTACAAAAAAGATTCCAGAGTATATATGTTTCTGAATGATTGTTTGCTTTGTTGGTGTTTCATGGAGTCCCCCTGCCTGATTCATGCTCTTACTTTTGGGATATTTTGAGCTTTTTCTTCTCATTAGTTTTGTTCTCTGTTTCTCTTCATTTCCCCTGTTTTTAATAATTTCCTCTGCTTCGGTTTTGTTTATGTTTTGCAGGCAATTCTTGGGTGACAATCGATTCCGTCCTAAATTCTTCTTTGGAGCTCAACATGGGCTCTCTAAACGCATTAGATTTAAGTAGTGTCGATACTGTTAACCAGTTGAGCCCTTCATCTCAACCGGAAGCTTTGGAAAGCTGGGAAAGCTTTCGCCAGTTTTGGAAAGCTGGGAACTATGAAGTTGGGAAAAGATTGGGTTCTACAAAGCAAGGTATTTAGCTGTCATTTTGCTTGTATCAACTTTTTATAAGTGCTCTGTAAGTAACATATACTATATGGGATGATGAAACTGATAGGACAAGAAGGATACCTGTCTTGAGAAATATAAGTATATACCACTGATTAGTTTCCTTTTCCCTTGGTCGTTGATTAATTACTAGTAATTTTATTTTATGATATGGTTGGCAGATGGGAAATATCAGTTGTGTGTACATCCCATGTTCCTTCATTCCAATGCCACCTCTCATAAATGGGTCTTTGGTGGTATGTTCTTCTATACTAATATGACTTGTATTTCTATTTTGTTTACATTGGTAATATAATGTTATCCACAGAATATAGTGTTAGTAGGTGTGCTTTATATTTCCACCATCTTCATCCTTCCTTTGTGTTTTACCCTTTTGTTGCTTACTTTGGCAGCAATAGCTGAGCTGGTGGACAATGCAATTGATGAGGTAAGTTCCTTTCCCTTCCTTTTTATCGGCATTTGTTATAATACTTCTGATTTAGCAGAAGTTTGGGGTCACAACTAGGTATTATCGGCATTTGTTATAATACTTTTGATTTAGCAGAAGTTTGGGGTCACAACTAGGTAGCACGATTAGGTTAAGAACATTATACTATTATATCCTATGAACATGATTGTTAGAGGATTTAAAATTCAGCCAAAATGTGTTTTGTTAGTATTTACCCTTTCTAGAAATGTTTTATACTGATTGGATGCCTACCAGTGAATTTTTGATAAAGAGAAAACAAATAAAAATCCCCAAGAGAGCATGGCATAATGGCATTAATGCTTCTAATTCTTGTCAATTGCATCTGTGTTGGGATGATGTCTACTTTAATTAGCTTCTGCTGTGTGTTTTATTGATTGATATATAGGTGCAAAATGGTGCTACTTTTGTCTATATTGACAAAATCTCAAATCCTCGGGATGGGAGTCCAGCTTTGTTAATCCAAGGTTCTTCATTCACAGCTCTAAATTAGTTGTAGCAGTTGCTTGTTTAGGTTTTATTTGAAAATCTTGGTTGTGTTCTTCTAATACTTACAGTTTTCTAATTCAAATTCTGTATTTTCCAAACTGAATTTTCCATAAAGATGATGGTGGTGGAATGGATCGAGAAGCTGTCAGGCGTTGTATGAGCTTCGGATTCTCAGATAAGCAATCGAAACATGCTATTGGACAGTGTATGGCCCAAGCTACAGAATTTTCTCTCCCTCCCTCCTCCCCCCTCCTTTTTTTCTCTTTTAATTGGATGTGAAATTTCAGATGGAAACGGTTTCAAGACTGGCTGTATGAGACTGGGAGCAGATGTTATAGTCTTCACCCGTAACATGAAGAACAGGTCTATTGTCAATATTCGTAAATTGTTTTATTTTTACTAGCTTCTAGACATTTCATGTATGATATACTGCTTCCATGGGAGTAAAAAGCCCTTGTATCCTCCTTGCAGGACTCTGACTCAAAGTATTGGACTCCTCTCTTATACATTTCTGAGGCAAATGGGTTATGAAAGGATAGTAGTTCCAATGGTATGTTTAGCATTCATGCAGCTGATTTCATGGATAGTTGAGTTGGTGATCTATTCCTTCCTTCATTAGCTTATGCAAATTGCGCATTTGTTAAATCAATTCACAGACTTATGCCCCTGTTAATTATTACTTTATTAAGCACAGGTCTGATTTATCTACTTGAAAATTGTTTCCCTTCAATAACTTTAACTTGTTTTCTGCACACACAAGTTTGGATGTCATTAACTTTTTTGAATCACTCAAGCCACCTTCATTTATGTTAATGGATGACTGCTTACTTTTGATTTATTTTCTTGCATGCAACAAGAACTTCATGTTTATTTATATCTTATTTTCCTTACAGTAATTTGAGGCATTTTCAAAGCTTTTGTACTCAAACATGATAAATTTCCTGCCTTGAAATTCGGTGCTGAAACTATCTCACAATGCAGGTGGATTATGAGTTTAAATCATCAACTAATACATTTGGCCCCATACTTGAACATGGTAAAGAACAATTTGCTTCAAACCTGTCAATGTTGTTGAAGTGGTCTCCTTATGGAACAGAAGAGGAACTTCTACAACAAGTAAGCTTATTTAGGCAATTTTCACTCTTGCTTAATTAGAATAAGATGTTTCTGCAATGCTTTACAACATTCAAATCTTTTGCGCTGACATGCTTGTGCTGCATTTGATAGTAGTATTTAAATTTCTCTTTGCTTTTGCTTTATTTTATAAGGTTTAGCTGTAGAGGAACTACAACATTAAGACATTAGGTTCTTTTAAACGCCTTCTTGGGTTTTTATACTACATTTCTGGCTTCTGATATGGTGGTGCCTTACAAATAGATCTCTGGTGAATGGGGGTGGTCCTTTGTTGACATTAATTCTCATAATTTGGATATATAGCTGTGTGAAAAGTAGTATCCTTTATATGTGCAGTTGTCTTAGAATGGTCTGACTAACCACTTATTGTTTGTGTCTATTCATGAAATGGATTTTTATTTGGTGAACATAGCCAAAGGTTGAAATCTAAAACTCAAGTCCCTTTAAATGGGAACCGAGGGGAAACTCAAAGTCCATTTCGGACTCTAGCTTTGCAATTGTTATTGCTGAATCAATTTCTTGTTAGCATTCATCTAAAGGCTGAGAAGAAACTGGCAGTTGTACAAAAGAAGTACATAGTCAGGGTGGGTGATTATCCGAATTTATAGCAAACACTTTTTGGTTCATGATTTGGTTGAGAACCCTTTCAATATCTTCTGTGTATCTCCTAACAGCAAGTCTGCAACAAATGAGGGGAACAAATTTAGAAGGCATGACCTCTAATTCCAATAATTCTGCCTTAGTAGTTGTTTACAAGAAAATTTTGAACTACACTTAATTTTTTATGGATTTACTTCTAATATTCACTGCCACCTATCCTTACATTGAGGGCAAAGCTATCATCTAACTTCCTTTCTCTTTGCTTCATTGTAAATGTTTGATTTGGTTTTGAACAAGTTATTCTTGGTGATTCCTTAATTTGCCAACTGAGTATTATCTCTGCACAAAGTTTTGATTTGATTTATTTAGTGTGCAAGTCATGAGAGAGCTTGTATCATTTCTCATTACATTTTTCCAAGCTCGGTGACCATCACATTTTCTTACTTCTGCCTTGTGATATGTAAAGGATGAGGTGTCTTTCAGCCTTGGAGTATCTTGAGATTCTTGACGCAGTGATGTGATGTCATAAACTTTTCCCAATTTTTATGTTTCATGCTTATATCTTTCCTTGTTTTGAAAGATGATGTTAACCCAATTCTCTCAGTTTGAAAATATAGGTCATCATGGAACAAGAATGGTTATCTATAATCTCTGGTTAAACAATGATGGGGCTATGGAACTAGATTTTGATTCTGATCACGAGGTTTCTCCACCCCTTTGCTGTTATTTTGTCCCACATTAGCCATTGGAATAATATTTTGATGGTTTACTTTTGTGTGATTTATTGTTGCAGGATATTTATATTAATGGGCACCCGAAAATATGTAAGGGAGGTGATTCGACAAAATCAAGTTTTCATCAGCACATAGCCAACAGATACCACTATTCGCTGCGTGTATGTTTTAAATTTACTCTTGATCAGTTGACATTGACAACCGATTTTCCTTTTTGACTCACTTTAATTTTCCTTAAGCTTTACAGGCATACTTATCCATCCTATATTGGCGGCTACCTCAGTGCTTTAATGTTATACTGCGTGGAACTATTGTCCAGCACCATAATATTGTCAGTGATCTCAAATTTCCTGAGATTATATTATATAAGCCTCATCAGACTGGAAATACTGAGGTTTGTGCCGGGTTCTCTACTAAACATTGATTCTCTTGCATGTCATTATCTGGAATTTCCTTGTTTTCATCATATCATATTTCCACAGCTTCATGTTTGCCTCTCCTTGATAGCAAACTGTTGTAGTTAATTGACATGGTGATAGTGAAATGTTATGATTAATCTTCTTCTAATGTGAAAATGTTGCTCGACTACTTCTCATACTTATTGGATCCTTTCAAGACCGCTTGCATTTCTTTTCTTCATAAGAAGCTGGAATAATTCATCTAGCATAGGTAGCTGATGATTGCATTTTTCAGGTTGTGGTTGTTACTACCATAGGGTTCGTGAAGGATGCTCCTAATCTAGGCATTGAAGGTTACTGCATCTATCATCGAAACCGTCTTATATTGGTAAAATTTTCATCATCCTCTATGACCTTCTATTTAACAATCACACACGTCAGTAGACTCACCAGTTTTGCGGCCAAAATAAAAAAGACTCACCAGTTTAATATAGAAGTGGGTATTTGTTTAACAATCACCCAGATCAGAGGACCAAGACCTCACTATTTCAATGTAGAATCAATCCTATAGGAGATGGCAGATGATGCTCATATACCAATTGGCACAACAACTTTTCAGGCCTAAACAAAGCTGCATTTAAAATTAAACTCAAGTTGCCAGTAGTAATTGACTTAAACCTTTATGAGTAAGAATCACAGTCATATCACTGGTTCTCCTCTTGTTCTGATGGTTGGGTGCTTGTTCTTCCATCTTTAAGAACTAGGTTCGAGTCCCGGTATGCTTTCAAAACAGTCACATCAGATGTGGATGGGGTATCACAATCTCACCCACTCAAATCTGTAATGCCCCCAAATAGCGCATTGGAAAACTTGTATGGTATCCAATATAGTATATATGTTTAGTTGCAAGGCCTCTTTCTAGTCAAAGTGAATCCCACATATTGCAGATCTATAAATTTTCAGCTAACTAGTTTAATATTAAACATCTTGTAGTGAGGGACTGATAAACACCAAAAAAACCATTTCTTCGAAATCCATTTATATAATTAGACACCTTCTCTTGAATGTATGCACTAATCAGATGCAAGGTTTAGTCTATTGCTATAAAATGATCTATTGCATGAAACAAATTAGCAGTGTCTTCTTAAATATATATATCATTGGTGCAGTTGGTAATATGATTCTCTCATATGGCTTTAACCAGATTACAAGATTTACCATGAACATCAGTTTAGTTTTTTCCTCCTTTCCACTGATTCTTCAAATCATATATATTTCCTGTGTAGCCATTTTGGCTTGGACGTAAAGTTACAACAGGCAGTGTGGGGAGAGGTGTTGAGGGTAAGAGCTGCTTATGTGCTTGGTCTCAATTGGTTTAAGTGGGTTTCATTTTAATGCAATCAAATTGTAGTGAGTAGCTAATGATTCATAGTGTTACAGGTGTTCTTGAAGCTAATTTTGTTGAGCCAACACACAATAAGCAAGAATTTGAGAAAACTTGCCTCTTTCAGAAGCTTGATGACCGCTTGAAGCAAATGAAAGATGAGTACTGGTGAGTACATAATGCAAGAGTCGTTTTTCCCCAATTCAGTAATGTTTAATGAGTCAAAAGGTGACAGGGCACAATATTAGGCATTTGCTTCAATATAGTATATATAATTTCTTATGGGTCATATTAATTGGTAGAGCATGCATTGTTATCCATGAGTTCTTTTTCTCTTGGTGACTGGAGTTTCAAGTTGGGCTCTTGAGGTCCTTGAGGATGCAAATATTATGGTTTATTTGGGATTGAAGGCAATTCACTTCATCTTTTTCTTCTCGTACCTTGTGAAGTTTAATTCATCTTTTTCTTCTTGATTTTCTAGATGAATTCATTTGTTGTCATTTTTCACACCCTCCGCCCCCTTTTTTGTAGAATAATTGGAAACAAAAATTGGGGTTCATACAGAATCGTACAAATGATGGATCCACATTGATGTTAAATGCTTATACTTTGAAATAACTTAAGATTTATATTTGATAAATGTCTGTCAACAAGAAACTACCAGTGAATTTCTGCAGCAATTTATGAAGTGAACTGTTTAGGCGAGAAATAGTGATGTCAAATATATGCTTATTACAGCTATAATAATAATATTACTGTTTAGGAACAAATCAAGAATACTTTCATTAGAAAAATCCATGGAAACAGATTGTCAATTTAGTTTTAAGACTAGCGAACAAAACTTTCTAGATAACTTTAGCGTAATCAACCTTTAAGTCCTTTGCAAAAGTTTCTTTTAATTGATAATCCACTTGAATTTGAATTCTCTGTCCCATTTTCTGGTGAACTAATGTGTTAATGGCACTATTGTATCAAGGCAGGCGCTTGCACTGTGAACTGATTGGTTATAAGGCAGTTAGAAAAACTGGATTAACACCCTGGCAAGACTTTGTGGTCCCCAAAAGGAAGAGATCTGCTAAGTCCGGAACTGGGTCTCAACAAGGTGCTTAACCTTCAAAAATGATCTGAAAGATGGAAATGCTTGAATTTGATGTTGCTCTCCAGATGACTTGTTGCATATCTAATATCTTAGAAGTTACTTCTTATTTAAACAGGTTCAAATATGAAGAGGAAGGAGCTTACTCCTCCAGAAACTGATGCTAATCACTATGGAAAATCACAGGTTTGTAGAGATGTCCCTACCTGAAAGTTCAGTTGGTAGTCAAAAAGTCTTTTCTGTAATCTGTAGTATTAATATTAACACATGGATCCAATTACTGTACTATATCATATTCGGTTGATTTACCGGATGACACTGATCATTATTATTACCATTCCTTACCTTATTGTGTTGGCAGCCTGTTGTAAAAAGAGTCGAAAATCAAATGGAAGATTCACGGATAAGGATTCTGATGGTAGAAAACAAAAGACTGCAGTCAAAGTGAGTAGAACACTTACAAATTTTTTCATTTTCCTCGAGATAGCATTATATTAGGTCGGAAGCTCTTGAAACTGAAGATACTTAGTTTATGCTCTGACAACCTCGAGCCTGTCCTAACTTGCATCTCAACTACCTATCATCTCACTAGATAACTCTGACAACCTCGAGCCTGTCCTAACTTGCATCTCAACTACCTATCATGTCACTAGATAACTAGCATACATCACCTTAGCTGATTGATTGCTTGATTTGCAGGGCATTGGATTTAGAGAAGCAAGACAAAGAACTTAACATGAAGGTAATAAAGCAATCTGATCAATGTTATTACTCACCAGTTGTAAAACTAAATTGCTTCAAGTTCCATGTGGTCAACTTTTGAGACACCTTAGCTTTCAAGTTATATATACATGCTTCCGAAAAATCTATGCACTGGGCAGCCTTGATTGGGATTCACTTTCATTATCTCATCCTTCTTTGCAACTTTTGCAGGTGCAGCAACTTAGAATTGAACTACAAAATGCTCAGCATGAGTATACATTGCTATTGCAGGAGTCAAGATCTCTCCCATTTAATTGGTTAGATTATCTACTGTGAGAAGATCTCTACATGCTTTTCTACAATCTTCTTACTTCAACTTGTATACAACCCTCCACCAGCGTAGTCAGACCATTCAACCCTTCCTTCCTTCGAATGAAAACCCAGACTCTCGTCTTTTGGGAAAAAAGAAAATTCAGAAACACTTCATAGATTAAAGTAGGCCACACAATTTTGAATGTACAGACTAGACACAAGTTATAATATGCTTTTGATCTTGTTCCCAGAACTGCAAACTTTTTCTTAGTGATGTTGATAATACAGCTGCAACCACAATACCTTTCATGTAGTGCTATTTGCAACCCCTTTAACTGCATGCTGGTATGATGCCACCGCTTTTTTTTATCGGTAAGCTAAAAAATGGGGATACAACATCATTTTAGCAAGTCAGGAAATGGAGCCAGCATTTCGGATCTCAAGAGCTCCAAGATATCATAAATCTCAGCTGATTTTGAGTGTGTTCCATCCTCGGAATAAAAAGAATGTAGATTGTTTCTCACCTCAACCCAACTGCAGCCGCCACTCTTCTTCAATCCCTTTTCCCTCATTAACTTCCTAATATTTGAAACATCAATCCATCTCCCAGCTGAAGCATATATGTTTGACAACAAAACAAATCCGGCAGAGCTTTTTTTTGCTAGTTTACCAAGTTTCCTAGCTGCCCTCTCTGCTATCTCCTCATTCTTGTATGTCTTACAACCACTTAATAGAGCCGCTAATGCATTAGCTTCCGGTTGAAATGGCATGGAATTAATGAACTCTTCAGCTTCATATAGACGTCCTGCTCGCGATAGCATATCCACTACGCACGTATAGTGTCTTCCCTTTGGCATTATACCATATACCGTCTCCATTGCACCAAAGAACTGGAGTCCTTTATTAACCAATCCCGAATGAGAACATGCGAATAGAACTGATAAAAGCATGAGCTCATTTGGAGCAATAGAGGAAATTCTATTCATTTCTTCAAACAATGCAAGAGACTCTTTTGCAAAACCACTTTCTGCAAGACCTTGAATCATCACAGTCCATGTGATCTCATTCCTCTCCTGCATTCTATCGAAGACCTGCTTGGAGCTCTCAATATCTCCAGATTTTGCGTACATATCCGTTAAGGCAGTACCCAAGAATACATCATATTGTAATCCGAACTTGATGATCTTTCCATGGAGATCCTTGCCTTTCTCCAATGAGGCCACATTTGCACAAGCACAAAGCACACTAGAGAAGGTTAGCTTGGTTGGAACGTTCCCTGACAAAAGCATCTCATTGAAAGCTTCAAACACCTTATCAAATTCCTTACATTCTAAATAGCCACCAATTATGGAACTCCAAGAGATATTATCTCGAGTAGGCATGTTATCAAACAAATCCTTGGCTTCATCCATTAGCCCGTTGGCACAATACCCACTAATTATAGAATTCCATGAAACCACATTCTTCCTTTCAATTGAGTCGAAAACCAAGCGTCCATCTTTAGTTTCCCCACATTTACAGTACAAATCAACAAGAGAGCTACTAATAAAAACATCTCCCTCAATCCCAATTTTCTTAACATGTGCATGGATGGCCCTCCCTGCTCGTAAAACCTCGAGGCTAGCCAATGAACTCAGAATGCTAGAGAAACAAGATATAGTTGGCTTAAGGCCGAGTTGAAGCATTTGTCGAAAGAGTTTCAAAGCTTCTTGATGATCACCACTCTGACTATACCTAGCAATAATTGCACTCCAAGAAACTTCATTCCTCACCGGCATCTCATTAAAAACCCTCCTCGCCTCTGCCAAGGACCCCATTTCAATATACACATCTAATATTGCTGTCCAAGTAAAAACATCCTTCGTTTTCATGCTATCGAATACCCTCCTCGCCAATTCAAATTCACCCATCCTTAAACACAATGTTATCAAAGCATTACTAACTGCTACTTTATTCTCAAACCCGGTTTTAACGATCAGTCCCAAAACACTCATTCCCAACTGAAAATCACCAGTTGCCATACACGCACTTAACACAGCAGTAAAAGTAACTTGATTTGGCTTAACTCCGGATTCAAGCAACCTCACAAAAAGCTTCAAACCATGGGTACTTAACCCATTTTGTACTAACCCACTAATGCCCGCAGTCCAAGAAACTACACTCTGAAAAGGGTTCCTTTCAAAATACCACATTGATTCTTCCACTCTTCCATGTTTCATTAAACCCGAAATCAACGTTGTCCATGTAACCTCGTTCCGTTCGGGCATTTCGTCGAACAGTTTTCGAGCCTCGGCCAAATTTCCCCACTGAATATTAGCATTAATCAAACAATTTTGGACAGCTAAATCAAACCCATTAAACTCCTTCACAATCTGAGTAGCTTCAGCTAACTTCCTAAGATTAAGGTACATTATTAAAAGCCTGATAGCTATGAATTTCTCGGAAACAACACCCTTTTTGAGTAAATGGCCATGAAGGACAGTTCCTCCTGAGACTAAGCCTCTGTCTGAGAATTCTTTTAATAAATAAATACATCTCTGAACATAGGAACTGAAGTTTTTTATTTTGTGGGTTGTGAAAAGAGTTTTCAAGGTAGATTTCATGCTACGAGAATGGAAGAGAAAGGAGAAGGAGAATGGAAGAAAAGTGTTCGACGAAATTCAATGGGTATATTATATTGTACACGGGGAAACTGGAGCGTAGATTTAGCCGTAGCTCACCCTTTGGGCCGTTTGGTTCATGATAATGGTAACGCCCAATTAAATGGCCCATTTGAGCTTTGGATTGTTTGTTTAAAGGCCCAACCCTTTTCTTTGGTCCATGAACGCCAACCTTCGTTTTGATAAACGAAAAAACCAATCCATAAATGCATTTGTGCCAAAAAAAAAATAGTAAATTCATTTTAAGTCAACGATTGCTGCTTTAGCTGCTGCGATCTTGCTCATCTTCTTCGATCCGCTCTATTATTCCAATTCAATCAGCTCATGGGTCTGCCGAACAGAAGTGCTGAAGCTCAGAAACGACAAGCAATGAAGCGCGATGGCGAAGAAAAAATCTCTGCGCTTTATTACTTTGTGTACTACCGTTTCGCTATCTGGCCGTGGCTCTGTTTTTCTGGTATCAATTTTCTCACCATAGTTTTGTACTGTTCATGCATTCTTATCCTTTTCCGTTCTTATTAAAACCTTGAAATATTTTTTATTAAAAAAAAGTCTGCCATTTGATCAGCGTTTCAAACTACAATTTTGACCGTTTTATTTATATTTATCCAACAAAAAAAGCGTGTATTATATATTGGTTCTCATACTTTGTCAACTATTTAAAAATAGGACATGAAATTTGAAGCATGACGAGTTGACGACACCAAATATAATCCGTTCTCATTAACAGCAGCCAAGAAGTTTCTGGAGAGGAAAAGAAGCTTCTAAGCATTTTTGGAGGCTTTTAAAGGAAAGCGAATCAGAGTAGTAAAGAAGGAAGAAGGAAGATTTTAGTAGCAAAAATGAAATCTCCAGGTATTTTTTCTTTTCTTCTCTTTTTAGTTTTATGCTGATTAATATGATGATGAAGAAATTAAATTTCACTTCTAAAGTTTTGTGTGAATCGGAATATACTATAATCATTCTGTTACTTTCTAATCTCATAGAAACCGATGGATCCAATAAGCTTGTTAAATATTATAGTTATATTCAGTACTAAACCTTAATTGCTTCTGTTAATCGAGTCAGAATTCAAATTCAAATATACTACGATTCTAATTTATCTTCTGTTTTTTAGATACGTCTTCATAGTAGTCAAAATCAATTCATTCTGCCATAAGTTTTGATGAGTTTGCATTTAATTTCTTTTTGCTAATTTATCTATTTTGATTTGATAAAGATTATTTCTTCAAAAGTTTAAATTATTTCTTTTCTTCTTTCTATCTACATTTATGTGCAATAGTTAGGTGTTTGAAGGGCGTTTGCTGCTTTTCTGAAAAATAAAAATAAAAATTGGGGTATTACTTTGTGGGGAAACATTTAACATCCATTTGATAGTTTGATGAATGTTATTAAGCTGGGAATGTGTTAGACAACTGCAACCTTCAGTCCAACACCAACTCATGCTAGATATTTCCGTTCAAGTTAATTTCATCAATAGTTTCCCTAATATGTGATTCCTCTTGCCCATTTCTTTTTTCCATTTCTCTTCACTAGATCAGCCCATTTTCACCCTAAACTTCATTATCTTCCTAATCACCCTCGGTTGCCTAAAATACATAGCATATTTTTCATTAAAAAATAGTATATTAGATTTAATGGATGTAGTTTTTTTGGCCAAAAAGAAATATTTCATTGATTATCAAAGAATAGAATGATTCAGATACAAGCCCAAGAATCGAATGAACAGTAAGCTAGAAACAAACCCAAACCACTACAAGAGTTTAAAGCTATTAAAAGCCCTCTATTAATGATTTGGTTCCAAACTTATTTACAAAGAAGGGGGTGCTGGTAATCCATCCCTACTCAAGATACGGACAAAGGAAGTTGGGGGTTGATTCACCCAGTTTTCAATGCACAACCTCCTTCTGGACTGCTGAGCTAGCCAGTCCACAGCTTGGTTTGCCTCATGCGCAACCCATCTAATCTTGCTATCTTCAAAGCTTTCTAGTAATGCTTTAATATCATCAATAATAGGAGAGATCTCCCAGTTACACTTCTCTGAACCTGTGATGTTTCTGACTATTTGTTGAGAATCTGTTTCCACTATAACTCTTGCGAACTTCCTTCTTAGTGCCATCTTTAGACCTTACAAACTGCATAACATTCTGTCATTAGACAAGAGCTTGATCTCACAACTTTATTCATTCCTGCAATCACTCTGGCCTCGTTATCTCTGACTATGATTCGAAGCCCTCCTTCATCGGATCCTTCCTTATAGGCTCCATCACAATTCATCTTATACCATCCTTCTTCTGGGGGCTCCCACTTCTAAGACTCTTTCTGTATCTTGTCAGCTACTGTACCCAATTTCAGAAGCTCTAGATTCTCAGCAACACCATACTTAATCTGTTCTACTACTTTATTTGGTACAAATGGATGTTGTAGTTTAGTATATGGTGTTTTCAAATCCTTTAAAATTGAATTGTACATTCTGGAGAAATGAACATTTGAATAATTAAACACCATAAGAGGAAAATCAGAATCAAAAGTTGATTGAAATAACAAAAAGGGAAAAAAGATTGGCGAAAAATTCAATTTTGTGCTCTTGAGAATGCCAGTCATAGCTTGTGCGGGCTGTTAGGTGAACACCCTTGATGTTAATACAGCTTGCTGTTCCTCTCTTGCCATGTATCATAAAGCAGGTTAGCTCTTGCTATTTCAGCAGCATACCTAAAAAAAATTATTGCCTTTAAGATTAGATGTTTTATCTTAATACAGATGAGGTTTAATCTTTGTGCTTATTATGGGCTGAAGGAAGCAAACAAGACTCATTTATTCATGAAATACCC
>AWWV01014007.1:0-52045 GCA_001974805.1 Corchorus capsularis | reverse complement strand
TGGTGTGTGGAGCAAAAACATGAAATACCTTGTTTAATCTGTTGGTCTTTGTGCTTAGCCTGTTAAGTATAGATGCTGTGGGATATGAATTGGGAGCTTATTCAGCTTGTGCCAATTACTTTAGGAGCTTTCTGCCTACTTGCAACTGAGTTAAATCTGGCAAAAGAATCGAAGTCCAAAATAATAGTCATTTAAGTTTATTGAGGCTGGGTGGAATATTTCAATGTCAATTCTGAATTTGAGCTAATGAGTTTCTGGCTTCATTTGTACCATGTAGTTTTGCATCTGTTTCTTTCATGTCAATTAATTTTTCTTTAAACTCTCCTCTTACACTTTTGCTTCCTCTGTCTCTGAATGAGCTAAAACATAAATAATATGAATATCATTTCAGGAAGAATGGCTGCTCTACTCAAACTAGTTGCTTGTCTCTGCGTTATTGTTCTGTATCTGACATCGTCAGCTGTGCAAGCAAGAGGGATTAACTACTCTACCATCGGTAAAACTACCCCTCCATGCAGTACGAATCAACCAGAGAAGTGTGTGACTCATAGACCGCCTGCGAATCAACAGAAACGGCCATGTAATCCAGGTGATCGTTGCCGTAACGGGAAGGTTAATTAAGCATGAGTAAAGCCCAAGATTCAAATAGCACAGCATGGATGTTAGAAGGCTGCTTTTCTTCTTCTGAGCTCTTGTTTATTATGGTATATATGAAGCACAGAACAAATTCCTGATGATTCTTTTGGTTATGTTAGCTGTTGGTTGATTTCTCCTACTTCTTGTTTACATCTGTTCACGTTTAAATTGATTCAGATAATTTTTTTGTTTGTTTATTGACATTTTTTGGGGGTTAATGAAATCTAATTTGATCATTATATATATAAAATTTCAAAAAAATGCTTTGTAAAGATTAAGAGTTAAGATTCATAATTGCGTCTTTTTTTTTTGCCAGAATAATTACGTCATATTTAAAAAATGTGATAAATAATGGTCAAAATTAAGGTTCTTTGACAAAAAATGAAATCAAAGAACAACAATTAAATTTACTAGTACTACTGCCTTTTCAGTTTTTCTTTCTTTCTTTCTTTTTTGCTACTAGATAACTTTTAAGCTTTTCTAGAAGTAGATTCTAGTAGTAGACAGTAGATTTTTTTTTTTTTTAAAGCTTTTCTTCGATTTTTCAGTTTTTTTTTTTGGTACTATACTAACTTTTAAGCTTTTCTAGTAGTACTAGATTTTTTTTTTTTGGGTACTATAGTAACTTTAAAGCTTTTCTAGTAGTACTAGATTTCTTTTTCAGCTTTTATTTGATTGCGGCGGATCGAGATCGACAGCTTATATATAATTGTGTCAAAATCAAAAGAATCTTAATGGTCACGTTCAAATGTCACATATAACCTTTCTCAATCAATTTGTCAGTGGGAATATTGAATATTCCTATCTGACTTTTTCAAGTAGAAAGAAAAGAAGTCGAGTCAATTTTTTTTATCTTTTACTATTTTTTTAATTTTCCCCCACTGTGTCAGGCCCACCAAGGCCCAATAAGTGGTAATAAACAATAGCCCTTGGATTACAAAGCCCGTTGTGAGTTATTGCAAATAGGCCTTACTGTATTAATCGTAGACTCCTAATTTGGGGTCCTTTCTACAGCTTCTGAAGAACATTTCAGCCCAATTAAGAGCGGAAACAACTTAGCAGTTCTTTCTTCCTTTTTTTTTCCTTTAAATTATGTATCTTTTTAGTGAATATTTTGATTTATTTCGAAAAAATATAAATAAGAAATTACTCCTTTTGTGCTATTTTAATTGACGTTTATGGATGCTGTTCTTGTTCTTTTACACGTCATTTTAGAAAATCAAAAAAATATTAACAAGTTTTCTCCCCAAATTTTAAAGTGTACATCGATTGTTTAATCATTACATTATGATGATGATTAAGTCCAAGTTGGGCTGGTCTTGGAGCTCTAATCCAAGTCTCTACTCATTCGAACCCAATCCTCGAATTTGTGTAAGCAATTCTACTCTTTTTTTTTTTGGTAAAGCAATCCTTAGGCCCAGTTGAATAAATAAAATTTTTTAATACTTAACAAATATAGCGGCCTCAGCATTAATATCTAGTACAGTGTTTAGAATAGCTAAGCAGCACCGCTAGGCTAAAGTTTGGGCACATATAGCAACTACCCCACATTGCGACAAAACAAATTATTCTCCAAACATATAATTATACATACATTTTATAAAGTATGATAACGATATATATAGTCCCATTTGTTTCAAGAAGAAAATTTTATATACGTAGAAAAGTTTGCTACCTTGGAACTTCAAAAAGAAGCAAAATCGAACACATCTTTACGAATAGTGATAGTCGTTTATAGATTATTATATCAGGTAGCTTCCTCATATTTTGCAAGGGTTTTCTTTTTTTTTTTTCCTATTGAAATTTTAATTCTTTTTTTTTTACTCTGTTTTCTTTTTGAAATTTTAACGAACGAGTGCATTTCATTTCAATTTCAATAGTCGCATGGTTTTGTAGGTATTAATACGGAATTCTTGGAGACTCATCCAACATAAACAGGTGCGTGACGCGGGTCGGATCCGAATTAGTCTGGGTCATGTCCTAGATACCGCATGAGATATAAAAAAAAACGGAATTCTTAGTTTTAATTCGAAACTTTTAAATCCCATATTTATCATTTTTTTTTTTTAGAATTCTTAATTTTACAATGTGCAAAATTTTTACTCATTTCAATACCAATTTAGAATTTGCGTATGCATTGATCCATTGCCTACATCAAATTAAAATGAATTGACTAGTCATTTTCGCATTTGATGTTTTTCAAGTTTCGTAATTCAAGTTTGAATTGAATCGTTGGCATTTATTTTCATTCGGAAAGATGTTTGGGAGCTAGCTAATTAGCCTGCACCAGATGGTATTCGCACCGTATCTGTAAGCATAGCCAGCCACCACAAAAATTAGAGCATGTAATGAGAATGAAAATATAGATGCCTACCAATATTAATTATTACCGTCTAATTTGTAGAAGACTCGCAATTAACACAAAGTCAAGACCAAAGTTTATGATTCATCAACAAGCATATATCAAAAGGGATGCATTTTGGGCCACATTACTTCCTAAAATGCTGGGACTTTTTCATATAACGATATGTTAAAATGATGCAATGGCTATGTCCTACTATGTTTGTTCTTTTCCTTCTTTATTCTACATCTCTCTACTGTCAATTTCAAGATTATGCCAATCGGTTCACCGTTATCTTGTCATTATTATTGTTTATTTTATTACTACTATATTTTTTAGAATTCACAATTAAATTTAGGGATAAAAATTATCCCTCCCCATTTTTGGTGTCCCAACCACCAAATTACGTCACGTGTCTCTAGTATTATCTTGTTTGTTTTCGAGTTTTAACAAATAGTAAAAATCCCAATTAAAACCAGATTTAGCATCAAATTAACAACAAATAATTATATATAAGGGTTAATCCTAAATTTTAATACATTCCCCATAGGGTTTAGAATGAAAATATAAAATTTAATTTAACTAGGCAAACAAGGAATAACATTAAAAATTGAAAATGGACACGTGTTATTATTTGGTAGATGAGGCACCAAAAATGAGGGCAGAAGATTTTTAACCCGATAAACAAATTTATAGGGCTTACAACAAGTGTTTTAAATTTTAATATAGGCATATTACCTCAAAAAAAATTTTAAATATGGGTATATTCATGAATTTTCTCAATAATTTTGTTTGGTCCAAATCCCGATAACTAGTAGTCACATTATGTCCTAATCTAATCTATAGTCCAGCTGGGACTTCAATCAAGGAACTTCTCTCAAAATTTAGTATTTTTTCATTCATAATATTTAAATTCGCGACCTTATTTAAAAGGAATTAAACTCTTCATACTCAACTCAACATCAACTGTCTGAGTATTCTCCATAATGCTACTCGTGAGATTTGCCACTATATAGTAGGCACTTATATGAAATTAATAATAAGACAATCCATTTTTTTAGTTGAATATAATCAATACGATATTCAAATCTTGCTACACAAAACCCACATTAGTATAGTGGGAACTTAAATCTGAAACCTGATGGTCAAAGAAGCATGCACCTTAATATTGAGTCAATTCAATAACAAGCGTTGAGAGACAATTCAATAATTATATAAAAAAAAATCTGGGTCATTAACTATCACTGATTATCACTATGGCAACAAAATTTAGGAACATATATATAATCCCAAGAGTAGATTATGAATTCATGATCAAACCATCAAATTTGCATATTCTTGACCAATCTTAGTGAGGATTTTATTTTATTTAAGAGTTGAATCAACCTACTTTTTTGCCATCAGAACACAAATATTCTCCATTGCAAAACAGAACAATTCTAAAGCTCCAACCATGGAACCTTCTTCTCCTAGAAAGCTTCCCTTCTCTCTCCCTGTAGACTCCGATAACAAAGCCACCGAATTCCACCCGCTTTCCTTCTCACCACCTCACATGCGTGCCTTTCATTTAGCATGGCTCTCTCTTTTCTCTTGTTTCTTTTCCACCTTTTCCATCCCTCCCCTCATCCCCATCATCCGTGACGACCTTAACCTTTCCGCCACCGACGTAGCCACCGCCGGCACCGCCGCTTTCGTCGGCTCCATCTTCTCCCGCCTTGCAATGGGACCAATATGTGACCTCGTTGGTCCACGTGTCGCCACCGCCACACTCTCTTTCCTCACCGTACCAGTGGTTTTAGCGACGGGTTTAATCTCCTCGCCATCGTCTTTCATTTTGATTCGGTTTCTTCTAGGGTTTTGCTTGGCTAACTTCGTTGCTAGCCAGTTCTGGATGAGCTCAATTTTTCTAGCTCTGTTGTTGGCCTTGCTAATGGAGTCACCGCCGGTTGGGCCAACATGGGTGCGGGGGTGGCTCAGTTAATCATGCCACTGTTATTTTCCCTAGTGAAATCATTTAACGTACCAGAAAAAACTGCATGGCGCGCCATTTTTGTTCTTCCAGCTGTTTTCCAAGCTCTAACGGCAATTTTGGTTTTACTTTACGGCCAAGATTTGCCTTGTGGGAACTACAGAGATTTCAAGAAGGCTTCTAATAAAAAGTCAAAGGAAAACTTCTTTAAAGTTCTGTTTCATGGCTTGATGAATTATAGAGGGTGGATATTAGCTTTGACATATGGGTATTGTTTTGGGGTTGAGATGACTATGGACAATATTGTAGCACAGTATTTTTACTATAGATTTGGAGTGAATTTGGAGATTGCGGGGACAATTGCTTCTTGTTTTGCTTTGACAAACTGGTTTGCAAGGCCAATGGGTGGGGTGGTTTCCGACCGGATGGGGAAGAGGTTCGGAATCAGAGGCAGGCTATGGGGCTTGTGGGTGGTGCAGACGGTGGCTGGCTTGCTGAGTGTATTGCTGGGGCGAATTGGCTCTTTGGGTGGTTCTGTTGTTGTCATGTGTATTTTCTCTATTTTTGTGCAAGCTTCTTCTGGCCTCACATTTGGCGTCGTTCCTTTCGTTTCCAAAAGGTAAGCTGATATTTGGTTTAAGTGTCATTTTGCACCCTAAACTTTGTACGACCTAAATTTTACTTTGAACTTATTGTATTATGATGTTTTATTTTGGAATAACGTTGCACCCTCCGTAACCGACCATTGATGGTGGCGTGACGTTGCTTATGTGGCATGCCACGTTGGACCAAAATCCCACGTGGATTGGAACATGTGGCATGTCCAGGTGGGATTGTAGTTTGAATTGGCCTATCCACGTGGAATTTTGATGCGTCACTGTGCCGTCCATCGTCTCGATTACAAATGGTGGAAAATTGTTTCAAAATAAAACTTTAGGATGCAATAAATTCAAAATAAAATTTTAAGGTATAAAACGTCAATTCATACAAAGTTTAGGATTCAAAATGGTAATTTAGCCAATTAATATCTAGAACATATTCATGTCATTCATAATATACTCTGCCATGACAATATTTCATAAATTTCATACTTCCATTCCATGGGGCCATTAGTTGAAATTTTACAATTATATATGTGTGCAATTATTGCCATGTGAATGAAGCTAGGAGACATTTAAAGTGATGTTCATCTTCATTTTGTTTGCTTTCATTCTGTCTCAAAGCATGAGTTGCTGTCTGACAACAGTTTCAAACATAGTTTGATTTGTCCTCACACATACATAACGTGAGGACCATATTAATACAAGATTGTCTTCAGACTATTCCTTCAACCGATATAAATATATAAATGGTTTTGCAGGTCACTTGGAGTGATATCAGGGATGACAGGAAGTGGAGGGACGCTTGGGGCTGTCGTGACACAAATGCTATTGTTCTCGGGGGATAAATTTTCGACACAAACAAGCATTTCTCTCATGGGGCTTATGATGATTCTGTGCACCCTTCCGGTCTCCTTAATCTACTTTCCTCGGTCGGGTGGCATGTTTTGCGGTCCTTATTCTTTCTATGAAGATTCAGCTGACCAAGATTATCGATTGCTGGTATAATATATGGCAAGGAACTAGCTAGGAAGAGAAGAACAAAAGTAAGATACTTTATATATATGATGATATTTGGAAGAAAGGGAAATTTGGATTTGTTTTGGAGCTGATTTGAAGCAACTCAAATTTTCGCAACAGTAGGAAGTAGGTAGGAGCTGGATAATGCTTTTTGGGTATTGATTTGATAGATGGTTCTTACGGTTGATCAATAGTACAAGTTTGAATCTGAATTTGAAGGATGGAAATCCTCTGTTTCCTCTGTTTTTCCCCTGTATTTGAATTGTAAAATCCAACCCTGCCTTGCTCTGTTTTTCCTTTCTTTGTTTCTCATGGTTTTTTTTTAAATATTTTATATCGCATATAAAATCAAATTAAAGGGCATGGCTAATAAAAAGAAGACAAATTATACAATACATCGGAGTTTAGAAAACTATACAAGCGGGTCCTGAAGGGTGACATGTGTCCCTTAGGGACTAGATTGAAATATTTAAAACTTAATTAATTAAAAAAATGGACATGTGTCAATATTTTACACACGCAACAATATTTTACACTTTTTTTTGGCCATAATATTTTACACTTCTTCAATCAACCAATTCTTTGAAAGGGCTTTTTTGTTTTTAATCATTAATTATTTGTTGATTTAATACTATATATATACAGATGTTACAGTGTTTATAGTTGATAATTTTGTAGGAATTGTAAGATCAACAACAAATATTCGGCGAGCTCAATTTTCGCTAAAGATAGATTCATACTCCGTATTATGTGAGAAACTTGAAAAATATGAATCTAATGTCTTTCGAAGCTGATGGTTATAAATGGTTGGTTCGTCAATTCTTAAATTAGTAAAATTGTACACCCTAAACTGCATATCTCGACCACGAGATCCTGGGTTCAAAATTCAAATCCCATTTCACGTAAAATACATGCGGGGTTTTTCCCATTTTATGTGGGCTTTATGCACCTTTATATGATGAACTTGGTTAATTTATACCTTTACTTCCGATTATTGTATTCTCTAAAAAATTTAGTAGAAGAAGTTAACTCAATTGTGTCTATTGCATGCAGGAACTTGTGTTTCTACCCAAAGGGAAATAGCAAAAGTGGAGGGGATGGCTACATCTCACTTTACTTAAAAATTGCTGAGACATCAAGATTTCAATGTGGTTGGGAGATTCTTGCCGAGTTCAAATTCTTTGTCTTTGATCAGCTTCGTGACAATTATCTTACCATTCAAGGTAATTAAAATTTAATTTTGTTTACTAGAAAATTATTCTAGTTATTAATTTAAGCACATGTATATGCAGAGGCTGGTACAGTGAGGCGATTTCAAGAGATTAAGACTGAATGGGGCATGGCGAAGTTGCTTTTGCTTGGTATTTTCAAGGATGTCTCGAATGGATATTTGGTTGATGATTGTTGCGTTTTTGGGGTACAAATTTCTGTTGTTAGACAAATTGGAAGAACGGAGTGTTTCAAGTTGATAAAGGAGCCTGTTAACAATGTTTACACTTGGGAAATGGAGAAATTTTCAACTTTAAATCAGGAGCGCTATTACTCAGAAGGTTTTATTGTAGAAGGGACAACTTGGTATGTTTTTTGTTCTAAATAGTTATCTATGGGTAAATATTCAAATCAGGATTAAAAGTTTGAGAGAGTGCTCAATTTAGGCCTAATTCTTTAGATCAAATCTAATTAGGTCTAAAAGTTTGGGTCATTAACCAAATTAGGCCTATTTCTGACAGGACCTGCTGTGTAGTGCACGAACCATTAAGTACTACATGTTTTTTTTTACCTGATAACGGCGCGTGCACGACATGCAAAAGGTTCCGTCGAAAATAAGTCTAATTTGGTTGATGACATAAACTTTTAAGCCTAATTAGATTCAATCTAAAAAATTAGGTCCAAATTGAGTACATCCCTGAAAATTAGGTGCAATTCTAATTTCCTTTTGATTTTGAATCCAGGAAGTTACTTGTTTATCCAAAGGGAATTTCCAAATCAAAAGGGAAAGCATTGTCTATTTTCTTATGTCTTCAATCTAGTCAAAGAATATATGTAGAGTACAAAGTGAGGGTAATGAATCAGCTTGAGCTTGATAATAAAAATAAATAACGGGAACTAACAGGTATATTCCTTAACCTAGTATTAGCAATTTGTTTAATTTTTTTTTGTAAGTACGTAGGAGTCTCCCAAAAATGGGGGTAGAGGATTTTTATGCTTCTTACAAGCGTTTGTTTGGAAATATGGTGACGAGATGGGTTGAATAAGATTAGATGATCTTGATTAATTTTATGCACAAACCATCATTTATTTTTATCCAATCTCATTTCATGATCCTACCCCAAACACAAATTCATTACTATCTTGCTTAATTGATGTGTAGCCACACGCTGGATCAACACTCTGTCGGACTGGGGATGGATCCACTTCATTTCATTGGAGGATCTCAAAGACAAGTCGAAAGGCTATCTTGTGGATGATAGGCTAATTGTTGAAGCAGAAATTATGTGCATATCTGTGACCAATACTCTTTCTTAAGTCATCTTATTGTGTAATTTTCTTATAAGTCCATCATTAATCCCGTAATGTTCCGGATTCATCTTGATTATTAATACAATTCATCATACCATCTTTATTCTAAAAAAAAAATCTATATATTACCTCAAAAAAAATCTATATATAATTTTTAAGAGTTTAATTAATTGTAGGATTATATATATGATGATTATAATTGGCTTATTAGCCTTTTTGCCTCCCGAACTATGGGTTAAAAATACTTTGTCCCCTAAACTACAAAATTGGGGCAATTTGTCCGCTGAACTTTCTAAATTCAGGACAATTTGCCTCATCCATAAGGGCTAATAAGTATAATTTAACTTAATTTTTTCAAATAATTATTATTATGGAATATATTATACATACGATGAATTAAATTTCCCTCCAATGATTCCTTATAATGAACTCTACCAAAGAAAAGTACGCTTTGTTGAAATCCAATTGTGTAGAGATTTCATGTGTATTTCTCCCCAAAAAAAAAAAAAGCAAAAAAAGGAGATTCCGTGTGGGCTGTGTTAATATACAAGACACGATAACCAGAAAGGTCTTCCAACTTTTGCATGACAGATTGTTATATGGTTAGACGGTGCGCTATTTCCAGTTGAAATAAATCCAGTGTATATTATGCTACGAATAGATTTTGGATTAGATTCTCATATATATATTTGTTTAGGAAAACATCAAGTATGATTAACCATATTTAACACTGCTGTGCGTGAAACATTCTGGTGACAAGTAATTATAAGCTCCTCTACAAACTAATGCCTAACAACCCAACTGACTTGCTTCAATTAATAAGCACTCCAAGTTTGAATCTGAATTTGAAGGATGGAAATCCTCTGTTTTCCTCTGAATTTGAATTGTAAATCCAACCTTGCTTTCCTCTGTTTTTCTTTCGTTGTTTCTCATTTTTTTTTTTAAAAAATAAATCTTATATATCCCATATATTAATTTTCTGCCTCTTTTTTAGTAATTTATACCATAAGCTTCATGGAAGTATTAAAGTGCCATCAATTTAGACAAGGATTGAATAATTTTCCAATAATAATTTAGACAAGGATGCATATGTTTCCTTTTTTGCATCTATAGAAATGGCAAACAAAATGTACTTCAAGAAAAGAAAGCATGGAAAGGGATAAATTAACAATATGGAGGAAAAGGATTCTTTGAATGGATGCAAGCAAGGAAATATATATCTAATTCAGGCAATTTCGGGTTCGATATTTTGGTGTTTTGACTCTAATCAACTAAATTTAAGTCCAATTTGAGTTAGAATTTTTTCTAGCAATTCAGATTCGGATTCATTTTACCACCTCCAATATAATTTACTTGCAAGTTTTGTAAACGTTAACCCATAATAACGTATCCTTAGAATATGGTAAAATGTAAAATGCATTCCTAATTAGCAGTTGTAAATTGAAATTTGAGAGAGGCATATTAGACGGAAATCATAAGCTTCAAATCCTGGGACAGTTAGAGATTAGATCAAACTAATCTCAAGAACCTTATCTTTGTACATAGCTAAGTGATTATTGGATTTGGATCCTCTCCAGTCCCTAAATTGGACTGAAAAGGCCAGTCTATGTTAAGATCAAAACACGTTGCTTTTTTGAGAATTAAGGGATGAAATTAAATTAGCACACTTTGAAGAGAAGCAGGGAATCAAAACCGTTTAAGGATCTGGAATCTTTCATGCTTCGTTTTCCTCTTTTCCGTTCTATCTCTCTTTTCACTCTTCCTTCTCAGTCGAATCTTTATGCCGCCGTCGAATCGTGGATCCTGTTTGAGTCTTCGGATTTCCCTTCTTCGACCATTCCTTTGTCTATCTATTTCCCCAATTGGAACTTCCTTAATCATCCCCAAATCCTCAAATAAGTACAAAACTTTTGCTGCCCTTAAAATTATGGAATTATGGAAACGACAAAGCAAATGAATTTTGGATTTTTGGTTTGACAAGTTCCCTTACAAAAGACTATAATCATTTTGATGGAGTTCGATCTTTAAAATCAACGGATGATGGATGGTCGGAGCAGAAGACCGATATCACCCCTGTTGAGAAGGAATGTCTTTCCCTGTTGTTCTGTTCCCGTCACGATAGCACCGGCTCTTAATTTATGGTTTGTTTCTAACGTGGGGCTGTATTGAAGAACTTCAATGACTTATGCCAAGTTTTGTTTATGCTTTAGAATTGTCTTTCCTTTTGGCTTTATTGCAAATTTGGTTTCATTTAATCAAGCTTGTCAATTCTCTTGATCGATTCTTATCAAGAAAGCTGGAGTTTGGCTTCTGCCGTGTTTGCTCCGCCTTCAATTCAATAACTATCCAAATTATGTTTTGATTTCCTGCTTCTCTTCAAAATGTGCTAATTTAATTTCATCCCTTAATTCTCAAAAAAGCCACGTGTCTTGATCTTAATATAGACTGGCCTCTCCAGTCCAAAAATTGGACTGGAGAGGATCCAAATCCGTGATTATTGTAAGCTAAGCTAAACTTTATCCTTGAAGATGTATCTTTACGATCTGTATCATTTCATCACAAGCCTTGTATAAGTACCTTTTCAATGTCGAAATCCCTCTTGTCTAGCCAATAGAACTCCAAGCCGAATTGCAAAAATCTCAGCATACATAGAGTCTTTCACAAAACCAGTCTTTAGCAGCTACACTACACAGCACGTCCCCATTTGAAGTGCGAGCCACAGCAGCCAAACCCGCCCCATCCCTTGGTTGGCCAAAAGCCGCATCGACATTCGCCTTGATACTACCTTCTGTTGGTGGAGTCCATAAATAGTACAAATTATCGGCCGTTACGTAACCGATTTTGAAGGCACCATGATGATTTTTTCCGATACCTTACACCGTTATACGAGTTGCATGTGTCGCAGACGCGACCGTTACATAACGGCCGTGACTACGAAGTTCAAAAAACAGCATAACAGTCGGCAACATCACCGTGACACTTCTTAAACTTAATTATTTACCTTCCATAATTCTTATTATAACAAAATATATTTAATTAGGAACTCTTTTAATAAAATCTAGTTAGTTGGAGGCCTTTTTCTTAGTAAAATCTTCCTAACGTTGCTTTTAAACAAAGAAAAGAACAACTATTTATAATCAAAGTTAAAATGCATAAATACAATGTCAACATATATAAATTTATTAGTTTTGTAACTAATCCGATCTTTTGAAAAAAAAAATTACGGCCGCGACACCCGCGACGCGTTATGTAACGTTCGCGACACCCACAACCGCGACAGGACCCGCGACCACGATTTAATACTAACCATTGCCTCGCTATTCTCTGAACATCAGTCCTCTGCAAATTATTGTGCAGCCGGCATACCTGTGATACATGAAACTCGCGCATAGTAGCAGCAAGTTTGGAGGAAGATCCACAAGTCGAGTCATGGAGGCACCGGTTCCGATGTCCCCATAGACTCCACAGTGTTATGAGAACTTTGTCGAGCGACCTCAATTGAGTAGCCTTAGTAAATAAAGCCTCCCAAAAGGAGTCCCCAGCTGCCCATTCATCCAAATAATCAACAAGCCAAGGACAAAGTAAATTCCACACTGCTTGGCTAACGGTGCAATTGAAAAATAGATGGGGAATTCTGAATTACTACTACAAACTACACAATTAAACTCCACAACCATCCCTCTGAACATGTAACTTAAAATCAATTTTCGGCAAACTTCAATCCCACGTGTGAAACACGTGGCAAAGTACTAGAGTATATAATATATATTTTTTTTTAATTTTGAAAAGATTAAATTTGTCCAAATTACTAAAAGTTATTGAGAATAAGTTCATCAATTTTTTCGTTATAAGTAAATTTTGTTAGCTATGACTAATCTACCATTTTGCCCCTTGAACTTGTAGCGTTTATGCGTTTTGCCCCCCGAACTTCAATCTTGAACATTTTGCCCCATGAACTTCAATTTTGGGACGTTTTGCCCCCTCAACCTAACGGCTCCGTTAAGTCGCTGACGTGGCATTGCCACGTGGCACAAAAATGTCGTGTGGCATTGCCACGTCAGCGGTTTGGTCCAACGTGGCAATGCCACGTCAGCGGTTTGGTCCAACGTGGCAATGCCACGTCAGCGGTTTGGTCCAACCTGGCAATGCCACGTCAGCGGTTTGGTCCAACGTGGCAATGCCACGTCAGCGACTTAATGGAGCCGTTAAGTTGAGGGGGCAAAACGTCCCAAAATTGAAGTTCAAGGGACAAAATGTCCAAGATTGAAGTTCGGGGGACAAAACGTCTAAACGCTACAAGTTCAGGGGGCAAAATGGTAGATTAATTTGTTAGATATTTTATCAATGATAGAAGTTATCAAATATACCAGTAATTAGTTATTAAAACGTTATATATATATTATAAAAAACTATACATTTTTTTTAGGAAAGAATCATTTTCATTTCTTGATTTGGGATTACAAACGCACAGGAAGACCCGTACACCGCTACATGATTAGCATATACTGAAACGCTAATCTATAAGCCAACAAATAAATCCAGTGAAATCTCATTGCAATTCAAATAAATATTATACCCATAAATAAACTACATACCTACAAAATACATAAATAAACAAATTACAAATAAACTTACATTCCGTGAGAGTTGAACCTAAGACCCCATGGTCTAGGTAGGCTGGAACTAAGAGTCCAGTACTCAGGGGCGGAGCTACATGACTCCCAGTAGGGTCAAATGACCCCACTGAACTTTGAAAATGTTATGTTATATATAGGCTGTAGTAGTAATTTTTTGGACATTTGCCTAAAATGATCCCACTAAAATAAGTGAAAATTTAAAGAAAATGTTCTATGACCCCATTAAAATTGAATAAATCTTTGACTAAATGATAAATTTATGTATCATAAGTTGAAATCTAGATAGAAATATTGATATTGCAATATCTGTTCATGTTCATGGTAGACAAAAATTTAAGTAATTGTTAAAATATAACTTAGATATATTGTGCTATCACCTATTGGTAAAATCCAATAATTTATTAGAAAAAACTTACATTTATATTGGTTAAAATTTTTCAAAGATATAGACTTCAACAAAAAAATTCCTAAGGATATTTAACCTCACTGACCAAGATTTCTGGCTCCACCACTGCCAATATTCTACCACCAGGTCAAATGCCTGATGGCTATAAAAAAAAACTATACATAAACCAACAAATTCAATAAATTTTCATTAGTTAACAATTTCATCAACAATGGATGCTATCAAATTTATAATACATAGTTACTAAAACAACTATGTAGTTATGAAAATACTTTATAAGGTATTTTAAAATTTTATCATAAAATTAAAAATTAATTATAGAAAATAATATTAAAATGGAAAAATATGCAATATGGGTGTCATTAGATTTGTAAAAATGTATAGATTTTAATAATAAAATGTGGGAGTGAAAAAATATATGTCAAGAATAAGTTTTTATCATGTAAGCCATAAAAATAAAAATGGTACTCCCTCTGTCCCTAATTATAAGTCCCTTTTTGGTCAACCAAACCAAACTTTGACCATTGTTTATAAAAAATATATAAAGTAATATAATTTTTAAAAATAACACTTATAAACTTTGAATTACAAACTTTTGAACACATATTTTTTTTAAATTAAATTTTATATTTTTTTTTATAAATCATTGGTCAAACTTTGATGTTGGTTGACCAAAAAGGGACTTATAATTAGGGACAGAGGGAGTATGAAGAAAAAGGAAAGTTAATAAATATGGGTGATTAGTTAAAAAGACAAAGATTTTTGAAAAAACACCATTCTTACATAAAAATAAAAATGGTATGAAGAAAAAGGAAAATTAATAAATATGAGTGATTAGTTAAAAAGACAAGGATTTTTGAAAAAAACAACATTGAAAAAGGATTTTGAAAAGAGGTTTTGGGCCCTCCGAAAATCACTCTTCAAATTCTTAGGAGATCTAAAAGCCCAATTCTTTTCTTGCCAAACCAAGAATTATATTTTTTTTGAGATGACCAAGAATTATATTTTTAGGTTTTAAAAAATTCCTATCTTATTATCTTATTATTTATATTATTATTATTATATTACTATATAAAATCACGAACTCAAAAATTTTAATTGGAAAATTTCATAAATACCCTTATATTATAGTATAATAATTTTTTAATCAGTATCCTTTTTAATCATTAAATATTTTATTAATTATGAAAAGATATTGTAAATCTAAAATTTTATTTTTTTTATTAATTATTTTCATGTACCAAAATAATCTATCTAATCATTTCAACAATTTTTTGCCTTAAACTTTCTACTCCAATAATCCAAAATTTCAATCATCACATATTGTCTTTTTATTTCTCTTTGTTTGTTTCTTCTTTTGCAACCATCTACATTTCTCAAGTTTAAAGTTTTACAACCATTGTATGCTTTAAACAAAACAAAACTGTGGATTTCTTTGCTCGATTGGTTTGCTTCAAGAAATGGAAATTTTCTTAGCTAATTTTTTTTAAAATAAAATTTATTTACTAATAGGAATCAGTTTGGCTCAGTTCCTCTATCTTTCGCTTCTTCTTCTTCTTATAGAATTCGTGAATTCAATTCAAAGTAGAAAGGAATATTGAGTTTTCTAAATTGTAAGAGTATAGAATTGGGTATTTAAAATCTAAGAATTTCAATCAATTGGTTCACACATCCTCCTTATTCTTTTTCCTCTATTAGACATGCTGTTAATTTTTGCTAGGGTTTTGAATGAGATTTTTAGATTTTGACATTCAAACAAAGCGAATTTGGTTTTCTTCATGGGATTATGGTTTTCAGATTTTGACAATTGAACGTAAGAACTTTTTTAAGGATTTAAACAATATACCAGTCCAGATTTTTTTTTTTATCTTATTCGACGTACGTTGCAATAGGTGAAATAAAAAATATCCATCAAAAAACATACTAATTTAATATCCAATTAAATAATTGGATGTTGTATATATTTACTATCCTCATTCAATGATAGCATATAACTAGAATTGATATACCGACATTGTATTAAATATTAACCCTTATATATTAAGTGGTTTTTATTTAATTTAATTATCTTTAATTCATAATGAATTAATAATTATATTTAATTTAAAAATAAATTTCTGGTGTGTTTAAAATGTCTTTCCATAATTAAAAAAAATTTCATGACTGAAAAGAACACTAATAAAATAAACTAAGGGTATTTATGAACTTTCTCATAGATATATTATAAATAAAAAAATAATTAAGAATAGTAAATTATAATTATAATTATAATATATTTACAATATCTTCCCATAATTTTAAAAAAATTATAGCAGATTTATAATATTTTTCCATAAAAAAAAACTCCATAGTGTAGTAGTTTTCAAGGTTTCATACAGCAGTTATCAAAATTTCATAAAAAAAAAGTATCAAAATTTCTTAAGAAAGGTTATCAAAATTTTATAATGTGTCTATCAAAATTTCATAAGAAGGTTAACAAAATCTCATAAGGAAGGAGATTATCAAAATGTCTGCTTATCAAAATTTCCTAGGTAGGTTAACAAAATTTCATAGGGAGATTATGAAAATTTTATAGCGAAGTTATCAAAGTTTCATTCTTGTAGGGAGGTTATCGAAATTGTATGGTGTGAAAAGGTCTTCTCAATTGTCTTTTCTACTTGTTTACCAGGCCTAAAGGCTCAGCACTTGTCCTGATCTTACTCTTTTTTTTTTCTTTCAAATTTTGTAAGAAAAGAATTGATTTTCTTCGAACAGTCCATGAACTCTCCAACTAGCGCATTCAACGAAGCCCAAGCTTAGGCTCTTCAAGACCTTGCCCAGATGTTCGCCTTTCCAACTTGCATGAACGGGCCTGATGTTATCAAAATTTTATGAGGTGATCAAAATTTTCATAGTGCGGTTACCATTTTTATAGCGTGATTATCAAAATTTCATAGGGAAACACATTGAGGTCATCCAAATTTTTTAGTGTGGTTATCAAAATAACATAGAAATATATCAAAATCAAAACATTAATACAAATTAGGTTTTCCTCATTACATTTGAATAGAGTTTACTGCAAAGTGAACTCGCAAAATAAAGGTTTATAAGAAGCCTAAAACCTCAGCTTCCCGATTTAGCACGTTTGTACGCAAAACGTTGTTATCGGGAAAACGCTCATTCCAAATACATTATTTGCAAAACGGCTTAATGAGCAAAAAAGCCCCTGAACTTACACCAAACCGTCAAATAAGCCACTGGACTTTTATTTTGGCCAAATAAGCCCCTGAACTCTTAAAAAAAGCCAAATAAGCCCTGTTCCCAAGGCTAAATGCTCAAATGAGGACTAAACGTTTTAAGATTTTCTCAAACAAGGATCAAAATACACAGTTCCAATAAATTAGAACACGTACTTGGCAAATTTTTACTAATTAGGGAATCCTTAAATGAAAACCAATGCTTCCCATGCATACACGTTAAATTTGATAAAAAAATGATATTATCATGTTAATTAAAAATCAAACCCTATTAATCAAAATAAATTCATTAAACGTAATATGATATAAAATTATCGTGTGCTTTTCAATTTATATATATCTCACACACTAGTATTAACTTATATTATATCCAATTTGTAAAAAAATATTAAGTATGTTTTCTAATTTGTTGAAATTGTGTATTTTGATCCTTATTTGAGAAAATCTTGAAACATTTAGTCCTTGTTTGAGCATTGAGTCTTGGCAACAGGGCTTATTTGGCTTTTTTAAGAGTTCAAGGGCTTATTTGATGGTTCGGTATAAGTTTAGGGGCCTTTTTGCTATTAAGCCTTTGCAAAACCAATGCTCAAATGTTGTGTTTCAGAGTAAGTAAGCTCATTGAACTTCACTATTTTGCGCGTTTGTGCGTAGAAAGTTATTCTTGAGAAAATCTTTACTAAAAATGCATTATTTTGTGTAACCAACGCTTAGATGTTGTGTTTCGGACTTATTAGAGCTCATTGGAAAGTGGCTTTCCAAAAATAACAAAAGCTTTCTTCAAAGTCTAAAACCTCAACTTCACTATTGTGTGCATTTGTGCGCGAAACATTTATTTATTTGAAAATGATCATAATGAAAAAAAAAAATTGAAACCCATGCTCTAATGTCATGTATCGAACTCAGTAGAACTTACTGGAAAATTGGTTCGACAAATAACAATTTCTTTAAAATCTAAAACCTCAAGTTTATGATTTTGTGAACAAATACAACTCTCAAATGTCGTGTCTCAGACTAAGTAGAGCTTATTGGAAACTAGACTCAACAAATAAAGTTTTTTTAAGAAGACAAAAACATCAACTTCACGATTTTTTGCGTTTCCACACAAAACATTGTTTTTAAGAAAATGTTCATCCCAAATGCGGTTTTTTTTTTTAAAACCAACGCTCAAATTTCGTGTCTTGGACTAATTTGACCAATGATATAATGAATGGTTATTAATTTATTGATACATATATAACTTTTTTCATAACAGTTATAGCCTTTTCATTAACTGAGATATTGTAAATTTGATAACCTCACTTATTGATTAAATTGTTACCAAAATTACTTATCATTAGATGTTATTGGATTTGTTCGTGTAAAGCATTTTTCATAACTACATAACTTTTTTAGTAGTGTGTATTATAAATTTGTTAGCATCCATTGTTGATGAAATTGTTAACTAATGAAAATTTACTAAATTTGTTACTTTACATATAGTTTTTTTTATAATACATTTCAATACTTAATTACTGTAAATTTGATAACTTATATTATTGATGAAATGGTTAACTGAATTTACTTATAACAAAAAATGATGGGTTTATTCCCAAAATTTTTTAAGAATTTGGACAACATGTAACTTAAAATCAGTTTCTGCCAACCTTCAATCCTATCTGTGAAACACGTGGCAAGGTACTAGTGATCCTAGAACCACTAGAATTGCTGTTGCTTACATATAGCCAGTAGCCTGAATGAATAAAAAACACAACAAGTCAAAGACTTATCTCTACTTCTCTCTTCCCTTTCTATCTGCTTCTCAACCCTCATTCCTTCTCACCTCCCTTCTTCCTATCACAGAAGAGGTATGATCATTTTTATATTTCAAGTCAGACTCCATGTTAATTTTGTCAAGCCATGAGTTGTAATACAGATGTCTGGTTTTGGAAAGAAGCTTGTTCTTATATGACATGTTTGATGCTATTGATGTGTTGGGAAGTTCAGAAATAGATGCCAAAGGATCCGGTGGTCGTGAAGAAGTTGCGAAAGAGCAAGTTTCAGATGTAGCAGAAGCATTTTGGGGTTCTAAGATTATGGATGAAACAATAGTTGAGATAGAGGAGGAAGAAGAAGCAGAGGCATGCGTGTTAGAGAGACATTTTCAACCGATTACAATTACCATGGTTTGTTTCATCATTTTTACCCCGACCATCGTTTAAGGATGCTTCAAAATCTTCATCAACGTCAAAGGGACTCATTAAGATATCCCACCAGTGAGTCCGAGTTGCTGTCCAATGATTCCTCAACTTGGGAAGCTTGGGAAGGAACCTGAGGAGCTCCCATTGATTCAGGGACATCGATGGGAACGACGGGACTAGAGGCATCCAAGACCGAAGCAAAGGCATCCAAGACAGAAGCAGATGCGGCGTATTGGAAACCTTTAGTCCGACCAAATCCATCTTTTTGGAAAACAACACAAATCACATAATTTTGAACACCCTTACCCAGACTATATTCATGGATAACCCAGTTTGTTCTCTCCCCCTTTGGTGATTTACCACAATAGAAAACAAGGGTTTTCATCACCCCCAACATTTCTTCCTTGTACTTAATATGCCTATCCTTCCCGGAGCCCTTCCAATAACCAAACTTAGAAGAATGATTTGGCAATGATTTGACCGACCCCCTCTTTTTTTGCATCACCACTGGGCAAAAGAAGTACCACTTAAAATCCCCCTTTGTCTTCGTCAGATTTGGCAAAGTTCCATGGACTATGCTTGTAGATATCGAGCTCTGTAATTGCTTCAATGCCAAACTTTATGCCTTGAAGTTTCCTCTTCAAATAAAAAATTATGGAGTTCAACATCCGTGGGTTGTAACCGATAACCAACCTATAACTCCTCCAATTGTGTCTTATTGATGCAATTGATGGAATTGACAACTTCATTTAAATATTGGTGAAATTCAATTGCAGGATTACGATTTAGCTGCTAATTAACACAAGTGACAAGAGTACCATTGCGGTTGAGGCCGCCTGCTTAAAAGCGGTCAGGGTATCTCATGAAAGATAAACTAGTTGTTGAAGCTGAAATTTCGTTAACGTCTGTCACCAAGACACTTTCTAATTCTAATTAATTAAGTAATCTTTATTGTTTTTGGGAGAGCCTATAAGTACTTAACATTTGCACTTAGAAATAGCACTTACTACAAATATAAGTGATATTTAGATGTTTGGATATAAGGATATATTTTTTAGTTGTTTGGAGACTTGCAAATTTAAGATAAACAAGTGTAAGTTCTATTTCTAAGTGCAATTTGTAAGTACTTATAGCTTTTTCCTTGTTTTTTTAAGAGATTTGAGCCTTTAAAATAAAGAAGGGAGTGTAGTAGCTAATTAGTGCTAGTATTTGTTTAAATAGTTTATAACCGACTATCCTTAAAAAAAATTTAACCGACTCTGCTAAAAACAACAAAACAAAAAAAAACCATACCCTTCTCCATATAAGAAGACTAAAGGCTCAAATAAGGGCTTCAACTTTTTAAATAAGCTCAAATATGGGCCCCAAAACACAATTTCAACAAGTTAAAGTACATATTTAGTAAATTATGACATATTGTGCAAGATGTTAGTTAATACTAGTTTGTGAGATGTATATAAATTAAAAGGCACGGAAAATTTTATATTATACTACGTTTATTGAATTTATTTGGATTGATATGTTTTAATTTTTAATTAATATAATAACACAATTTTTTATCAAAATTGATGTGTAGGCATGACAAGCATTGGTTTTCATCTAAGGAGAACATAATTTGTAAAAAAATTACTTAGTATGTCATTTAATTTGTTGAAATTGTGTTTTGGGGCCCTTATTTGAGCTTATTATGAAAGTTTGGACCCTAAATTGAGATTACAACCATATAAGAACGCTCTATCCTCACCTAAGGATCACTTGAGGACCACTCTCATAATTGCCAGATACGCGAAAACTAAACGAAACTGAATATCTCTCTTTCCTTGTAGCGTAAGCACTTTTTTTATTCTTTATCATGATATGATTAGTTCATCTTTTAAAAATATAGTATATAAGAAATGACTAAATAGCCTTTTTGCCCCCTGAACTTTGAAAATGTAGGTCAGTTTGCCCCCTGAACTAATAATTGTGCTACATTGCCCCCTTAATTTACAAAACTAAGCTAAATTGCCCCTTGCCGTCAACACCGTTAGTCACGTGCCGTCACGTGACTAACGGTTCCATCTAGGCTTCAGTTATCTACTGACGTGGTTTGTTTAGCTGACGTGGCTTTTCCACGTCAGCTAAGGTGGGTCCCATGGACAGGGAAAAGACCGCCCAAAGTAAAATAATAATAATAATAATAATAATAATAATAAATTGGAAAAACGAAAAAGAAATTGAAACCCATCCAAATTCTTCCACAAACACTTTTGACTCTCCTTCACTCCTCCAAAGATCAAACCTTCCCCTAAATAACATACAAAATAGAACAATTGCAACTTATTATAACATAAAATCAAGACCGATTAAAATTTTCGTAGAGCAGATTCAGAAGCAAAACATGTCAATAACAAACTTAAAATAAGGATTGAGTCTCCTTAGAACCAGGTTCTTGAGGAGGAGTTCTGAGTCTCTAGTGAGTTAGTAGTCAAGTTGAGTCTAGTGCTTTTAGTTGAGTTTTCTCTTGAGTTGTCTTTGTGTTTTTCTGTTGATACGGTGATTGATTGCTTGGATTTCTGGTTCAGTGGAGTCTGGGGGTTGGTATGGAGGAAGAGTTGGTTAGTCAATGGAAGAACATCAAATTAACGAAGGAAGAAGAGGATGATGTTATAGAAGATGATTTGGAGGTGGATCAGGATGATGATCAGGAGAAACTTTAGCTTATAGGGAAACTCCTTACAGAGAAACCCTTTAACAAACAGGCGCTGATGAATACAATGAAGAATATCTGGAAATTGGCAAAATCGGTTAATATGGCGGCTTTGGAGGAAAAAAATTTTCTGTTCAAATTTTCCACAGTAGTGAGTGACAAGGAAAGAGTGGTTGCTGGGTCTCCTTGGTCGTTTGATCGGAACCTCCTAATGTTTGCAGAGTTTTATGGCGATTTAAGGCCGGAGGATTATGTCTTTACCAAAGCCCTGTTTTGGATACATTTATGATCTTCAGTTGGGGCGAAGGAACAAATCAATGGCAGAGAGAATTAGAAGGAGTTTTGGCGACCTGGTGGACATTGATCATTTTCTGGAGATGGAGGGCTGTACAATTTTCTGAGAGTGAGGGTTGCTATTGATACGACGAAGGCATTACGGAGAACAATACGAATCAAAGGGAAGGAAGGAGAGGGGGAGGAAGACGATGGCTTCATCCATGGGAGATTAAGCTATGAACAATTAACTCTTTTTTGTTACAATTGTGGTGTATTCGGACATGAAGAATATGATTGTAGCAAAGAGAAAGTGATAATTAACGGAGAGGAAGTAAAGCAATATGGTCTGTGGTTGGTTGTTTCGCCTTTGAAAAGGAAAGCTGCAGTGGTTGGGACAGAGGCTTTTAAGCAATTAGGGAAGAAGGTGCAAGGTGGATTCCATTCGGAGCATCGAGCAGGGGCACAATCTAGCAAAACAAGGCAAGCTCTTTTTCCATGGACAACTTCACGGCTGGTTTCCGGCCGGCCTGTGGCGGAGAGAGAATTACAGTTGGCAAGGAGACCAAGGGAGCATATCTCGGATTCAGAGATAAATTCTAGGAAGGAAAATCCCGAGATTGTTGGCGATAATATTGATAATTTGGTAGATAAGGAAGCTATGCGCGCGATTAGTGTCAAATTTGAAAGTAACTAATGGCGATATAGGTGGGAAAACAGAAAATATTAATTATGAAAAGGGAGGAAGGAAATCAGTTACAATCAATGCTGTCGGGTCAGAAAATCAAAAGGTTTTATGTTTGGAGGAGAATTTGAGTTCTAATTGTCAAGGCCTTTTGGCAAAAGATCAGGAGGTGACCTCGGTTTTTGTGGGTTAAAATACCAAAGATAATTTGGGCCTTATGGAGCCACATTGTGGGCTGGTCACAAAAGATTATTTACAGCAAGGTAATTTTACCTTTCAAGCAGGCAAAAAAACTGAAGATGATGGTGCTGAAAGGAAAAAAGCTGTGAATCAACGTAAGAAAGGTTGGAGGAAAATGCAGAGAGCAACCTCCTAAGGTGCTGCGAAGGGTGCTTCTCTAGGGAAGAGGACTTGTCAATCGGAAATGGAAGAGGATGGTATCGAAGATAGCACAGATAAAAGAGGTAAGATGGATACGGGGATGGGTCCATTTGATAAGAAAATGGCAGAGGCTGTAATCCAGCCCTGCCAGGTGCAATGAGGTGCTTATCATGGAACTGCCGTGGGCTTGGGAACCCACAGGCAGTGAGAACTTTGAAGGAGATCATAAGAAAACAGAGACCTAATGTGATCTTCTTGATGGAAACTAAGTTGCCCGAATATAAGGTTGATAATATTCGTAGGTTGTGTGGTTTTAATTCTTGTTTTAGTGTTAGTTCAGCTGGTAGAAGTGGAGGCCTGAGTATGATGTGGGATGATTCTTTTGAGTTGGATCTTATTAGTTACTCCAAGAACCATATTGAAGTCATGGTTGATATGAAAAATGAATCAAGGAAATGGAGATTGACCGGTTTCTATGGGGAGGCAGATGTTCTGAATAGACACCTCTCTTGGAGTTTACTTCATCAATTAGCTTCTCATCCGGTGAAGGAGTGGGTTTGTATTGGCGATTTTAACGAGTTGTTATGGTCATGGGAAAAAGAAGGTGGTAGAGCTAGAGATGAGCAACAAATGGTGGCTTTCAGAGAGGTGTTGGAGGATTGTGGGTTACGGGATTTGGGATATGTTGGTAATAATTTCAATTGGAGATGGGGGAATTCGATTGCTAGGCGAATTCGAGAGAGATTGGATAGAAGCATTGCTACAAATGAATGGAGTTTGTCTTTCTTGCATGGGCGAATTCTCCATTTACATGCTAGTGTTTCTAACCATATACCCATTTTACTTGATTTAGAGGAGCCGGTTAAAAGGGACTACGGGAGGCGGGATCGTCCTAAAACGAATTATTTTGAGGTAGGGTGGTGCAAAGAGAATAATTGTGACTGTTTAGTGCAACAAAATTGGGTGAATTATGACATCAACGGGCTGCAAAAACGTTTAGAGAATGTGAGGGATATGTTGCAGCATCAACTGGGAGGTTCAAAGCAGGATTTTCAGAGACAAAAGGAGGAATTAAATAAGAAATTGATTTGTCTCTTAGGGAAAAGTAATACTGATTAGAATATCTAAAAGGAGATTCATACTCGAGATGAACTAAATAAGGTGTTGGAGAAAGAAGAAAGCTTTTGGCTACAGAGATCTCGAGTTAATTGGTTAAGCGAGGGAGACAGAAACACGAGGTTCTTCCATGAAAATGCCTCGAAGAGAAGGAAGAGAAATACTATTAGGGGATTGGAGGATGCAAGTAGGAAGTGGTGTACTGAACCAGATGAAATCTGGTTAACTAAATTGAACCATTAGGGGATTGCAATTATATAATTTCTTATTTCAGAAAACTCTTCACTTCAATTGAACCAAAGCACTTTGATGATATACTTGACAAAATCCAGATGAGGATCTCATCAGAGATGAATGCACTCCTACTCCAAGAATTCAACCCTGAGGAGATCTACATAGCCTTAAAACAAATGCACCCCAGCAAAGCACCAGGTCCTGATGGTATGCCAACTTTCTTTTTTCATAAATATTGGCATATTATAGGTAGTGATGTTACCAATTTTTGTTTAGCTGTATTAAATGGCCATCAATCTTTACATGATATAAATCATACTTTCATTGCCTTAATCCCTAAATTCAAACACCCAAAAAATATGACCCAGTTTCGACCTATTAGCCTTTGTAATGTACTTTACAAAATTGTTTCCAAAGTTTTGGTTAAAAGGTTGAAATCATGCCTTCCGAGGTGTCTAAGCGAGAACCAAGCGCATTTGTTCTAGGGAGATTGATTACTGATAATGTCTTGGTTGCATACGAGCTTCTCCATAATCAAGTGCAAAAATTCAGGGAAAATGGGATTTTTCGCACTTAAATTGGATATGAGCAAGGCTTATGATAGGGTGGAGTGGAATTTTCTTGACAAGGTGATGAGACAGATGGGTTTCGATGGAAGATGGGTTGATCTTATCATGCATTGTGTGACTTTAGCTTATCATGCATTGTGTGATGAGACAGACACTGTAGCTCACTTAGGAAAATCCTTTATTGAATGTATTGCTTGGATGGAAGATGTGCCTGAATGTTTATCCGATATCATCCAACAATAATGTACTGGTTTTCAATAGATTAATGAAAAGTCCAGTCAGTTTTATTTCAAAAAAAAAAAAAAACATGTCAACAACAAAACTAAAAAAATTGGACCCATTCATTTTTTTCTTTTTGAAAGAACCTTTCCATCCAAATCCATTACACTAGATACTTCACAGTCAAACTAAGATTATCCAAGCATCCAACAAGCATCGCAACTATCTCTACATTCCTAATGGTTAATGGTTAAAAAACATTTTTACAAGAAACTTGCCATTCAGAGCAACAACCAACAAAAACAAATACCTCCAGATGCCAAATTCGAAAATTTCTTCACAAATTCGAAGAATTCTTGTGTGCATACTGTCTCTTTGCGTCAATATCTCTGCTAAAATCAATGTTGGGTTCACAATCAAGAATCAGAGCATGAACCCTTTGAATGCTAGCTAGCAGCCTAGCAACACTTGACAGAACAAATCCTAAATCGGACCCAAAACACAAATCCAAACTCACCAAGGACCCGGGGGATGGAGAACAACACTCGCCACGATTCGAACCCGGAGTTTACTCGACCCGAAAAAACCAGGGCTCGACTCTACACAATCCCAAGCCACTCCATAAAGTCCCTCCTTAACTAATTACTTCCCTTCCCCAACCCATAAAACCAGAGAAATTCCCATCCATTATGCTCTAGAGCAAGTGACTCAGGCAGAAGAAGAAGAAGAAGAAGAAGAAGAAGAAGAAGAAGAAGAAGAAGAAAGTGGATTCGACCCCGATGATGAAGAGGAAGACGACGATCTGATTTTCTTTGGTAATTTGGAATATTTAGATCGGTTTGGGGAAGAAGGGGAATGGAAGAAGATAATTTTGGGCCCATATTTTTGTTAGTATTATTTTAAAAAAAAAAAAACTAGGGAGTGATTTAAAAAGAAATGGGCTGGATTTTCTCTTCCTATGGCCCCTCTTATCCCTGACGTGGAAATCCATATCAGCATAAAAGGCCACGTCAGCACATAACAGGCGGTAAGACGGAACCGTTAGTCACGTGGGGTCACGTGACTAACGGTGTTGATGGCAAGGGGAAATTTGACTTGATTTTGAAAATTAAGGGGGCAATATGGCACAATTATTAGTTCAGGGGGCAAACTGGCCTAAATTTTCAAAGTTCAGGAGGCAAAAAGGCTATTTAGTCTATAAGAAATCTGTGATTATGTTGAAATTATTAATTTCTTATATTTTCTTTGCAAGTTTGAAAGTCCAAGCTCATGCAATGTTTTGATCACGGATCAGTGTTCTTACTTCTTTTTTAAATAGCTTTTAGATTTTACGGGTTGATTCAAGGATTTCAGTTGTCTCGTAAAATATATCGGTTTATTTTGGTTGGTCTATGGCAGAAGGCACAACCCATGTGATGAGGAGCCAGTTACCGGAGGAAATTTGCATATACATTCTAGTGAGATTATCTGTCAATTCTCTTGTTCGGTTTAAAGTCATATGCAAGTCTTGGGAAATCTTCGATTTCTTCTCCTTACTTTATTGACCGTCACAATGATCGATCCACTGCTAATGGTAGCAAGTTAGGCATTTTCGTAAAAAAAGATTCTGTTACACCCTTTTTCCACACATTTGATTTTAGCCCCTTTTGCATGGGAGAAACAAGGACGATTGAGTTTCCAAAAGCAGTTACTTTTGAATACCCAATTACAGGATGCAACCAAGTCTTTGGAAAACCTAGCTATGGTAAGCCCTTGAGTTGGTGTAGGGGGTTACTATTGCTAGGAGTTAAATGTACTTACTTTAAATTGTTGCTTTGGAACCCATCGACTCAGGAATATAGATGTCCCAAATCCACCATATTCGTATGATTACGATTATGGGAGGAGTACTGCATCTGCACTTTGATATGATTTCAATGTCAGAAGTCATAAAATAGTTTTAATTACCAAAAATGGTAGATATAGCAAGCACATTGCAGTCACTGGCGTAGCCACCTACTTATAGAAAAATAGGATAAATAGCAAATTGACCCCATTAAATTGAAAATATAAGGATTTGACCCCACTAAAAAGAAAACTTTACAATATTGACCCCATAAAAGAAAATTTATGGACTAATATGTATATACAATAGACTAATTTGGAGTCTAACTTATAGGTTGCAAAAAATAAATAGTCAAACTAGGAAGATATGGTAAACAAGTACTATTATTTATCAATACTAGCTTTGAATATTATTTTTTCTGGATTGCCGGTGTGTTAACTAATATTGTTTTTACAATTCAAAATCTTCACATTACCACTTAATTTTGATATATTCCATGGCATGATGACTTTACTTATGTAAGGAGTGTGTATGAAAAATTAATCATGTAAATATTAAAGAAAATTAATTTTTATAATCCAAGTTTGCATTTGCATGCTTTTTTATTATGTTTAATTTGACATAATAATATTATTGATTAAGAAAATTTGTTTTTTACAATTAATTTTTTTAATAATTTCATGATTTTAATATAAAATTTTGGATAAAATAATATAAAACAAAAATGTACTAATTTAAGAAGGAAATTTAAAATTTGTTTTGAATTTACAAAATTAAGGAATATATAATTTTTAAAATATTAAAAAATTAAACTAAAAAAAATGTAGCAAAAATCACAAAGAAGTGTTCAATTTTTGACCCCACTAACCAAATGTTCTGGCTAAGCTGGTGATAGTTCATGGGCATTTTGAAGATTATGGGAATTGCCATGTTTATCTTGCGATTGAATACTTTGATTTTTCGATGAATAAGTTTGTGGTGGTTCCACAGCCTGCTGACTATGATGATCGTTATTTCCCTTGTTACGGTCGTCCTAAATTATTTGATATATATGGAAGGACATCTTGGTGTTGAATATCATATACGTGAAGATGGTAGATGGAGATATGAAATTTGGGTCATGATGAAACATGGTGTGAAGGAATCTTGGTCGAAATGGATGAGTACTTTTGGTGACATTTATCCTGGTGACCCTATTTGTTTTGCAAATCTCAATGTTTCACTTGTTCGTGAGGGAAATGGCTGTTTCGCCATTTACTATGGCAAGGATAGAGTATCTCAACTCAAATTTCAAGCCGGCGTCGAACATATAAATCATAATAGAGCTTTTGCATTCGTTGAGAGTTTGATTTCGATGGGGACCGAAGGCAAGAAGAATGCCCCAAAGTTTGATTTCTTTTCTTTCTTTTTATTTATTTTTTCTTTTTAATGTAATGGCTTCCTGAAGCCAAAAGTAGTACCAGTTGAATTGTTGGAAGTAATTCAATGCTTAATTTGAGTATGCAGCTCATGATTTTGAATAATAAATGATTACACTGTCAAGAATTTCATCATTCATTCTTTCTGACTAAAAACAGAATCCCCTGCAAATTCAACAACCCTTATTTGATTTCTAAATAACATGTTAGAGTTACCTGTAACTAAAGGATCTATCTGGGAAGCTCCTTTCCTACTTGATTTCTAAATATATATATCATTATAATAACAATGGATATAGCATGCTTTGGTTAAGCACCTGATATATCAGAAGAAAACTACAAAACTTTGATTTCAATATGCTTTGCTATATGAATCTACAAATTTGTTTCAATCTAAACTACGCAGATTGATTTAATGGGTTAAAGCAGTTCTCTCAATTCCCTAAAGACAAGAGGAATTAAGTAACTAGAATCATAACAGTTAGCAGGTATTCTCTTGATCTCCGCTAGTCAACACAAAAGGCTTGAAGAACCTTTATGGAGTATTATTTTTTAACTATATATAACATTAGGAAAGACTAATTAGAAGAAAATACCTTAAATTGATGACATGAGTAAAAACTAGAATGTACCCTATCTTTTCCCACTCAACAGATATCATATTCCAAGTAGGGCCTTTTGTCAAAGAGTGTCATTGTTAGGCTAAACACAGTCCAAAACTTCATTATTAAGAGTGAAATTGTTTAATTACCATGAGGTATCAAACACCTCAGGCCAAGTACACAAGAAGAATTAATTTCCCTAACCTTAGAATGCTGCTTAACAAATGCAAACAGAGAAGAATGAAGCCTCTTTAGTATTTAGACATTCAATGATTTATTTTTCCAAAACCAGCTGCAGCTTCTTTTTTCTCTACCTTTTCAGGGCTGGGGAGTCCAGTTTTATCCTCATATTTCTTTTCTAACGCCTGCAAATTACATCAGTATTGTGCAAATAAGAAAACCTCACCACTAGACACCAAGATCATAGACTCTATTTCATAAAACAAAAGCAATGAAATTTAACGATTTATTATTCATGATATAGTCTCCAATCTAACAGAACTATGAGTTGAAGAAAGAAGGTGAAGCTCCCTGATATTGTGAGGAAACTTTGAGATTATTAATGTCAAAAGGTTGTATTCACCTCTAGCTGTACTCGGATAGTTTCAAGAAATTCATCTGTTGTTCTGTCAAAAAACAGAATCCCCTGCAAATTCAAGAATCATAGTCACAAAAGGAATTTGTCTTGATTTCTAAATAACATATTAGCGTTACCTATAAAGGCTATAACAAAAGAACCTATCCATGAAGCTCCTTCCCTATTTGTTTCACCATAAACTAAGCGCATAATCTTACTATTTTAGAAAGAAAATAAAACTTAAAAAGTGCATCATCAGCATGTTCAGTGTCGACCTAAATAGCATTACCCAGATAAATTTATATGTGCTTTGGGCTTTGGCATATGGATTTAACTTAGATCATTCTGGAACAGAGTTTGGTGGCTAATGTGGAGTTTGGGGAAAAGGCCACTTCACGAATGTCAAAACAAATACAAGACTGCAAGAATATAATTACTTTAGTCTTGTGTCTTAGTTTACTAACATGCAACATATTCTGAAAGGACTTAAACTTGAACAGAAACTTCTACATCTACAAGGGACACCCGTGTTGCATTCAATTTCTTCCCTATTGGGAGGAAAGAAAACAAGTATTGCGTTAATGCCTAATCCCTTTTCTGAACTCATATTACTAAAATAACCATATATCTTTGCTCCATGCCACAAAGTTCATCAGTCAACATTCCATATTTGCTATTTTTTTTTTTGCCAAAATTCCATATTTGCTACCTTAACCTACACAAATCTGGCTCCTAAAATTGGAAGTTGCTGCACCAGTAACTGACAAATTAACAACAGTATTACAAAAATACAGAAGAAAGAAGAACCTGAAGATGGTCAAATTCATGTTGAAAAACCCGTGCCGGAAGCCTTGATAAATTAACTGAAAATCTTGAACCATTGACATCTCGTGCATCAATCTTTACAGATTCTGGCCTCTGAAAGCCCAAATTAAGGGGAGTGGAAGGTAAGCCAGCAAGCAAAAGAGATGATACATAATATAGAAAATTATACTCCAAACAAGAGAGTAGAAGGATAGAACCAGCTGGAGCTAATACCTCTACATCAGCATAGATTCTTGGTAAAGATAAGCAACCTTCATGAAAGAGCACTGTTTCCTTTGAATAGCTATAAACTCTCGGATTCACAAGAACAGTTTCTTGTCCTTCACCACGCTTGCCAGCCGGATTAAACACCATAAGTTGAACATTTACTCCTACTTGGGGAGCTGCGAGACCAATGCCATTAGTTCTGTTACAAAAGGAAACCAACAAATTCTCTCAAACTCCTCTAAATTGTATGAAATTCTTTCGAAGCGCTTAAGGATTATACTTGGTATTTCACATTTCAAGGGGGAAAACATTAACTGATTACCCAATTTCAAGTTAGTGATGAAAATGGTCCCTTTCTCTCTTTCTAAATGGTCTCTGTTTCGCATATCAAGAATTAACAGTAAATAGTAGTCTCCTGTAAACGAAACAATTAAACTGAAACTTACTTGTACATAACGTCGAACATCTCATGGACAAGCTTCTTCAAATTCTCATCAAACGTGTCAATTTGTTTATTTCTCTTCCTCAATATTGGGTCCGGGTATTCCACTATTTTTAGCGGCGACTGGAACCGAAGATCTTCCACTTCAAAAACAACAACAAAAGAGTAAATTTAGGAGCAACTTAATTAGTTTATCTGAAAGGAGTTGTTGGTGAAACTCTTTTGCTTACGGGAAGCGATTTCATCGTCCATGGATAAGAATTAAGAAGCCTCGCTTGGGTGAAGTGAAACGGTGAAGCCGGCGAAGAGAGCGGTTGGGTTTTGGAGAATTGGAATGAAGACGCGCGCCAGTGAAAGGAGAGTGGAGGTTACTATTAAATCATACTTCGACTTGTTTAGTTCGAGTACAAATCGCTTTGAATGGTTCAACTTGTTTAGTTCGAGAATTGGGCTTTGATCAGTTCGAGTACAAATTGCTTCAAATTTGGTTTTTTATTTTTTTCCAGATCTGGTTGTTTCACGTTCCGATATTTGACTCTAGTTTTGGCCACCTAAATTTTGGTCTAATTCCAAATATTTTCATGTCAGTTTTTTTAATTTGAGATCCATTTACCATCTCTAAACTGATGTATGTTCGAGTTTTCGAGATTTTACATAAGCAGCTATCCAGATGCCCAAGCCCATCTAATTACACTTACTACTCTCCATGATTCTGAATGTCAGAATGTGCAATTGTGCGGTAAGTATTTGGGAGGTTCCTGTACTATATCAAAAATTTGATTTTGGTCTCTATATTTTTTTTTTTCTACATTTTCATCCTTCTATTATCAAAACCTATCAATCCGAGGTCCCTCACGTTAATGAACCGTCCGTCAAGTACGCTGATGTGTCATTCTGTTTTGTTGATGTGACAGCCTGTTGAGAATTAAAAATAATTTCCAATTTTTATTTTATTTAAATGAATAAAATAATAAAAATTATTAAAAATTAAAAATAATTAAAAATCAATTCTTGTTTTTTTCTTCATAAACACCAATTACATTTTTCTCTTCTCACCAAAAGATCAAACACACTCCTATTCATGAATAAAGGAAGAACACTATGAATGTTCTTGCTTCAAAACCCAGCCACCACCTAACTCTACCTTCAACCACCACACGTCAACCTATGCCGTCGCCGGAAAACCGCCGGCTAACACCCTTGAACAACCCAAATCAAGCCTTTGAAACACCATAAAAAGAGTACTTTTGAAACGCAATTCCAAAGATGAAAGAACAAGTAAACTAACTGTCTTCTCTTACAATTTCTCTGACCCACCCTCCAAATTCATTCATGGCCCCTCGATATTAACTCTCAACTCCAATCCAAATAGATATAGTTTCCTTCCATCTTGGTAGGTTTCAATTTTTTTATTAAAAACTGGTATTTTCCAGTTTTTATCTTCAAAGTTCAAACATGCCGTTTCTTGGAAAATTCTGATTTGGGTCTTCTTTATATTTTTCTTTTTAATTAATACTATTAATTTTGTACAAATTTCTCCCACTCTCTGCCTCCCTAATTTTCTTTTAATTCCTCGAGGTTTTGTTTGTGTATAAATTATAAACCCTTTATAATACTAGTATTAATTTTCTTTTATAGTTAAAGGAATTTGGGAGGGAGGTTGTTGTACTGTTTTCCTCTGTTTCTATATCTTGTGTTTGGGTCTTGTAACTTGGGGGTGATTTTGGGTTGGTGAAGAAACTGGAAGTTAAAGATGTTCGGTTCAGGCATGAATTTGATCACAACTTTCATCTTTCTTGCATCGACATATGGCTGAGAAAACAGTCCACATGTCCGGTCTACCGCTTACCATTGCAGGACTCTTTTGAAGCAAAACATATAGAAGAGGGGTGATTTGGGTTCAAAGGACTCTTTTTATGGTTGTTTCAAAGGCTTGATTTGGGTTGTTCAAGGGTGTTAGCCGGCGGTTTTCCGGCGACGGCATAGGTTGACGTGTGGTGGTTGACGGTAAAGTTAGGTGGTGGCTGGGTTTTGAAGCAAGAACATTCATAGTGTTCTTCCTTTATTCATGAATAGGAGTGTGTTTGATCTTTTATTGAGAACAGAAAAATTTAGTTGGTGTTTATGAAGAAAAAAAAAGAATTCATTTTTAATTATTTTTAATTTTTAATAATTTTTATTATTTTATTTATTTAAATAAAATAAAAATAAAAAATTATTTTTAATTCTCATACTGGCTGCCATGTCAGCAAAACAGACGGCGTTAGTGCCACGTCAGCATATTTGACGGATTTGTCACGGTTCACTAACGTGAGGGACTTCGGGTGATAGGTTTTGATAGTAGAGGGATGAATATGTAGAAAAAAAAGTATAGGGATCAAAATCAACATTTCATATAATACAGGGACCTTCCGGGTACTTTTACCGCAATTGTGCATGCCACATTAGAGCTCTTTCTCTTAAATTAGATGTTGCAACTTACAATATCGTTACACTTCGTCTCAGGGAGTTAGCTTTTATGAAGACTCTCCGTTCCAAATTCAGCATCTTTTGAATGAGGATCGTGAGGGAATAGGTGTTTTGCGTTCTTAGCCTTTTTCTTTTCCAGTTATTTTGTAGCAAAAAAAAAAAAAACTAATATTTTACATGCTTTTAATAATCCAGTTTTCTTTGATTTTTTTTAGAAACTTTTTCTAATCAATAACTTGTTTGATTTATTTAATTAATAAGAGATTTACTTTGATGATTTCGTAGGAATTGTATGATCTACAACAAATCTTCGGCGAGCTCACTTTACACTCAAGATAGATTCATACTCTATGGTCTCTAAGGAATTTGAGAAGTATGAATCTGATATATTTGAAGCTAGTGGCTATAAATGGTTGGTTGATTATTTAATTAAGTAATTGGTTGGTTGATCTTAATATGTATCAACATTACCGTGTGGTTAAGTGATTCTTGCCGAGTTCAAATTCTGTCTTTGATCAGCTCCATGACACTTATCCTACCATTCATTCAAGGTAACTACTTAAAATTTATTTTTTTTAGCTAGAATTATAAAATAGGCTAATTGCTCAATTCAGAGCAAAATGTGGAATTTTTTAATTTGGTTTATTGGGCTAAGCGTTACAAAACAGGTTCAATTCAGGATAATCCGCGAAATGGGGGCACAACCTTAATCCCCAATACTAACTAACCTCACGAAAAGGTTATTCCGCTATTTGATGGATTACCCGAATTGAACGGGTATGTAACGTTTTGCCCGCAATCAACTCTATGAAAAGGTTCTATCCAAATTAAGCTTAAATTAAAACATTTTATCCTAAATTTAGCAAATAGCCTATAGAAATACTAGTTTCAAATTCTAGTACTACCCACTAAATTAATTTGAGCACACTTATATGCAGAGCCAAGTGTGAGGCGCTTTCAAGAGACAAAGACTGAATGGGGCGTGGCCAAGTTGCTTTGCCTTGACATTTTCAAGGACATTTCTTACGGATATCTTGTAGATGATTGTTGCATTTTTGGGGTAGAGGTTGTTGTTGTAAAGCATATTGGCACAATGTAGTGTTAATTTCCACTTGATAAAGGAGCCTACTAACAATATTTACACCTGGGAAATCAAGAATTTTTCAACTTTGAAAGAGGATTGCTATTCCTCAAAAGGTTTCACCGTAAAAGAGACAACTTGGTACAGATTTTTTCTGGTTCTAAAATTTCATCTTTACACACATACGCACACACATAAATTCGGGATTTTCTTTTGAATTTGAATCCAGGAAGTTAAGAGTTTATCCGAAGGGAGATTCCGAAGCCAAAGGAAAAGCATTGTCCGTCTATGTCTTGCATCTGATCAGAAGAGAGTATACGTAAAGCACAAAGTGAGGGTAAAGAATCAGCTTGATGATATTCAGTCGGTGGAATGCACAGGTAGATTAATTCCTTAGCCATCAAAATGTGTAAATTGTTAATCAGATAGACACTTAAAGTAATTATGTCTCGAATAATTCAGTTTGCTTTTGATGGAGATGATGCAGGCCAAGAATGGTTCAGTGTTTTAACCAAGACTTGCCACTTCAGAGATAATTCGAAAGGCTATCTTGTGGATGATAGGCTAATTGTTGAAGCAGAAATTATCTGTGACCAAGACTCTCTCTCAAGTCATCTTATTGCGTGTTTGATGTAAGGGCCTTTCCGTTAGTAAATATGACAAGAATTTATGGCTACGTAAATACAAGCACGGCTAGATGCTCAAATCAGATAAATTATTTTCGACTTAATGATTTTTTTGTCCCTTGAACTTGTATGCTAGTCCCTCTCAAAACGTTGTCTCTAAAATGCCACATGGCAAGGCCACGCCAAATCAAATCGTTGACGTGGCATTTTTGTGCCACATGACATTGCCACGTCACTGTCACGTCAACTGTTTAAGAGGGACTAATGTGGCTCGAAATTGCGAGTTCATGAGGCAAAATGTTCAAATCGTAAAAGTTCAGGGCAATAAGGGTATAAGCCAATTATTTTCTGCATCCATGGTTCACAATCACAAGCTTACAGGGAGCTGGGGAAAAATACAGATCCCCGAATTCCATTGACTAAATGAAGCTACAAGCAAAGCGGTCCTGAGCACGCCATTTGTACTTTTGGCTTGCATATAAAGGAAATGTGGTGATGATTGACTAAAGGATTTATAAAAATGAATGGAAAAATGTGAATCAAAACGAGAATCTCTAATTAAACATTAAGAACATATGCCTTATATGTGTAAAAATGAGGAAAACTTTTGGCTTGCATATCAGGGACGATGTCGTTTGTGTTAGAGGCAGAGATGGCGGCAGGTGTTGGGACGTCGACAGTAATATAGGAAGGGAGGTTTTCTTGCATTATTTGGTCTGACATCTTTCTTGTTCCCCAAATTCCTCAAAACTAATAAACGAGGATTAACCTAGAGCATCAAGTGGCTTTTATATTGCTAGCCAATTTTAAAACTAATTAAATAAGACTAAATGACACTGTTGCCCCCTGAACTTGGTAAATTTCAGTCACTTTGCCCTCTGAACTAATAATTGTGCCACATTGCCCCTTCAATTTTAAAAATCGTGCCAATCTCCCCATTGCTGTCAACCCCGTTAGTCACGTGCCGTCCCGTAACTAACGGTTCCATCAGGGTCCAAGTTATTAACTCAACTAGTGAGTGCACCGTACCTGCACCGTGAGGTCCTAGGTTCAAATCTCACGGAATGTGAGTTTCGTTTATTTATTTGTTTGTTAGATAGTTTGTTAAGTATGTTATTTAAGGCAATTCTTAGTTTGGGTTGGATTCTTATTTAGATTATATTTGGGCATACGGAGATTTATTTTAATTGTAATGAGATTTCACTTGTACCACTAAAAAAAAATCACTTTCTCTAAACCGAACTTCTCTAAATTACAACCGCAATACCAAATTAAGTCTTAGAATATTATATTCATAAATTAATTGCTTGGCAAAAATTGAGGACTAAGTCAATTAATTTGATTTGCTAGCTTGATAGTTAAGAAATTATTATCTATACATCTATCATCTATACATGCATCAAGTAGGAAAAAAAATCTATACTATATATAAATATTATCTTTGGACTTTGATTGATACCCAAGAGAAAAATTCAACTCTTCTCCTCCTCTCTTCTGGCTTCACCGACGTGCATGTTAAGAGTTATGCTTGCGATTTGTCAGTAATCAGTCAGACTCAGGTAAATTTACCAAAGAAAATATTCTTAAGAGTTAAACTGATTATTTTTGAAGCAAAAGGACTTTGATTGATCATGCAATTGCAAGAGACCAGATTTTCTTTTTGATCTAATTTTCGTGTGTGTCAGCTTTGCAAGTTTATTGGATAATAGTTTTCCGGTCTGATTCGTTGCTGCTTATCTCGAAAATTTTGGGGTTTCTTATTTGTCCAATTCTTCTATTTTTTACAGGGTATTGGATTTGAAATTGATTAATGTCTAATTGATTTTTTAAAGAAGCTTTGAATTATCTTTTAATTAAGCTTGTAGCTTTGATTTAACTTTTTTCTTTTTTCATTATAAATTTTGTAGCTTAGTTGGCCCCGTCTTCGTAATTTCTGGTTGATTTTTTGCGTCAAGTTGACTGATCAATTGTTTAGAGAATGTTATTGCTAGGGATGCTTAAGTTATTTGGTCTTAATTGTTTCTCTCTATAGAAGTTCTTCACGAACTGTAAGTTTTGGATTTCCGGCCAAAAAAAAAAACTGTAAGTTTTGGATTGAATTATGTTATCAAATCAAGTTTCTTTTGTATTTATAAACCCATTTTGTGGCTAGGGCTTTTGATAGGGAAGTGGTGGCATGTTGGGATTCATCTCATGACTCCTCCAATTCATCTTGTTTCCAAGCTGCTACGCTTCTTTCGCGGTTCGGTTCTTGCCTTGTCAGCTTTTAATTTTTTTTTAGAAATATTAATCCATGAAATTGACTCAATTCAAGAATTTCAACTCTTGTATTGCATCGGTTCTTATTGCTTTTGGTTTGTATTACTTTTTCTTAGGACACTGTGTGATTAAATCCAAGCTAGAAGAAAAAAATATGTTGGCTCATCATGAACTCCCAGAGGAAATCTACATAGAAATCCTAGAGAGATTACCCGTTAAGTCTCTTATCCGGTTCAAGGCAGTGTGCAAGTCTTGGAAATCTTTGATTTCTTCTCCCAATTTCATCGACCATCACTTTGATCGATCCGCTGCTAATTGTAGCAAATTAGGCATCATGGTACTAGAAGAAGGTGCTGAGCCTGATGAGTATGAGTATGAAAACAAGATTCCAATCTTTCACACACTTGATTTCAGCCCCACCCTTTCACGAGAAACAACAAAGATTGAGGTACCCGAAACAATGATTCCTGAGTGCCTCCCAGGCAAATACGACTACCATTTCAAGCCTGCCTATGGCGAGCCCTTAAGTTGGTGTAGGGGGTTATTATTGCTCGGAGTTAAATGTGACCATTATAGCTTGTTGCTTTGGAACCCATCGACTAGGGAATACAAGGATGTCCCGAAGCCAAATGAATGGGAATACACTTATGAGGAGATTTCTGCTTCTGGCATTGGGTATGATTTCACCATCAGAAGTCACAAGATATTGTTCATTTGCAAAGAAGGAATAAGTAGCAGGAAATTTCGCAACAACTTTTGGGTTTATAATCTTAAAACAGATTCGTGGACAGTTGTTGCAGTCGATAAAGATCATGAAGATGCCGATTACGAGGACCCCCCTAAAACTCTTGTTAATGGAGCACCACATTGGGTAGTAAGTTATTATAAGGTTGATGAAGAGATTGTTGATGGGAAATATGTGTGTGTTGAAAAGTTTAACGATGAGATTGAATACTTTGATTTTGTGTTGAAGAAGTTTGTGGTGGTTCCACAACCTAGTGGGTATGAATATGGAAATAATTACTTCAAGGCTGAGCTATTTGATGCGGAGGGACGTCTTTGTATTGGATACCGTTCATCTGCAAAATGGGAAGTATGGATAATGGAGGAATATGGTGTGGAGGAATCTTGGACAAAATGGATCATCTTTAATGTGGATATTTTCGGTTTCCCAATCTGTTTTGCAAAGGATATGAATGTTTCACTTGTTGGAGAGAAGAAAATTGAAGGGAGATCATCAAGAAGTTTTGCCATCTACAATGGTGAAACAAGAGGAATTGAACTCAACTATCTGCTAGGCAGCAGCCAACTTACAACTACGAGAGCTTTTGCATTTGTCGAGAGTTTGATTTCGATTAAATGATGAAGTAATAATATACATATACTAGTACCTTGGATGTGATCCACTCATGCTTCATGCCATTTCGCGCTCTTTTTTTTTTTTAAATTTTTAATTTTTTTTTAAAGGAGAGGTAGAAAATGCTTCACTCTTTAAGCCAATTGAAATTAAAATTAACAAAGCTGGACTAAATACTACTTTTTACCCTGGTATCCCTGTTATTCAATTACAGAAAAAATGACACCAAATAAATCATGTATAAGTAAGAAAGCCAATAAGCCCAACCTTCAAATCATGTGTCTCCAAATTTCCAACTCCACAACAAAGAAGTGACCAGCACAGATAATAAGAAAGGCAAATGCACCTTCTTATTCGAGTAAATTAATTCCACAATTTTCCAGCAAAACTGAGATGTTTTTCCAATTCTTTCCATATTTTAATTTTATCAACTGAATTTGTTTTAGATAAGGCTCGATCAGTTTTGGCAGTTGAATGAAATAGACAAGGCTTTATTTTTTGCACTCCAGGGGCGGCAGGATCTAGATAAGAAAAGAACAAGGAAAAGAAACGAAGAAAATTCCATGCTAAGCTTGTAATTAAAAAATTTTATAAAAAGAAAATAGAACCGACTCAATACATAACTTAGAACCTATATATGTAATTATTATGCCCAAGTTTAACCAACTAAACCCAATATAAAATTAAAAACCAGCCTCCCCTTGTCAAGTCATTCTCAAAAAAAATTTCAAGTCATCAGGGGATCGAGGAAGAGAAGTCGGATTGAAGAGTTTCAAGTCAAATTACGCCCTATTCAATTTTAACAAACAGCTTCAAGTCAAATTAATTGTTTTGTTGGTAGGATCGGTGTTATAAATTGGTTAAGCTCTGTTTGCTTCAATTGTTAATAGATGATTATATTGGCTATGTTTGAATGTCCTCGTAATTGTTTCTTGTTCTCATGGTCGGCTGTTCATTGTTTTAGAGAGATGGATGGGATCGATTGCATACTACTCAAGCTTTTCTCATATATTAATAATAATCCTATTTTTGATAGGGAAGTGGTGGCACACGAGGTTTCATCTGGCTATGCGCCCTTCAATTTTGATGCCACCTTATGCTCTCGGCTTCTTTTGTTTGATGGGGATGGGATGCTATCTCGTGTCGAGATTATGTTTGAATCACGGTTTGGTTCTTTTACCTCATCAATCTTTACTTTCTATTGGGATATAATTGAACTAATTTATTTATTTATCATGTTTTTGAAAGGCAAGGAAGAGATTTTATTTAATGATAGAAAGGGGAAGAAAAAAGTAGAGAGGCCAAAACCACCTCCGAAGCTTCAACCACGTACGAGCAAAAGCAAAGAAAGCTTAGAAACACAACAAACCAATTACAAAAAGGAGCGCATGAAAGGCACCTCCCTATCAACACCTATAATTGAAGTAATTTTATTTTTGTATTTTAAGTATTGTTTTTTCTTATTTTGGTTTGTATTTTTTGTAGGTAATAATAACTATGTGATTCCATCCAAGCTAGGAGTAAACAATATGACGGCTGATCATCATAGTCGATTGCCGGATGAAATATGCATGGAAATCCTAAAGAGATTGCCTGTTAAGTCCGTTATTCGGTTTAAGACCGTATGCAAGTCTTGGAAATCTTTGATTTCTACTCCCTATTTCATCCACCGTTACTTTGATCGATCCGTTGCCAATTCTAGCAAGTTAGGTATCGTTAAAATACTAGAATTTCATGTGAATAGATTTCATGAGCCTCGGCACTGTTGTTCAATCTACTTGAAGACATTCAATTTCAGTCCCACAATTTCGGGCGAACCAACGTTCATTGACCTCTACCTTAGGGAATGCAAACAGGCCATGCCCTTAGGTTGGTGCAGAGGGTTATTATTGCTAGGAGTTGATTGTAGTCACTACAAGTTGTTGCTTTGGAATCCATCAACTGACGAAAGGAAGGAAATTCCAAACCCACCATATCATCAGCTCAAATACAATAATATTTGTGCTTCTGCACTCGGGTATGATTTCAACATCAAAAGTCACAAGATAATCTTAATTGATGAGACAGATAGATTTGAATGCCGCATCTCGGTTTATACTCTGAAAACAAATTCGTGGACATCCGTTGAGTTGGAAACAGATCATAAAGTTGCTGACTATGATGCTTTCCCTATAACTCTTGCCAATGGAGCGCCACATTGGGTGATAAACCATAGAGGTGTTATTCACCGTGCGATTGAATACTTTGATTTTGGTACAAATAACTTTGAAGTGGTTCCCCAGCCTGGTGAATATGATAATCGTTACTTCCGTAAAACTCCTCGGCTTTATGATACAGAAAAAAGTCTTTGTATTGGATACCGAGATAATGATGGATTAATCCTTGAAATATGGGTAATGAAGAGATATGGTGTGAAGGATTCTTGGTTCAAATGGATGAGTTTTGAAGATGACTATATACCCTTCCCAATTTGTTTTGCAAAGAATAATATCAATGTTTCATTTGTACTGCCAGGAAGGGGAGAACGATGTTGCGCCATTTACAATGGCAAGGAAAAAGGAATTGAACTTTTTGAGTTTGATAAGTGTCGGAAAGACAGTGCTTTTGCATGTGATGAGAGTTTGATTTGCTTTGACGATGAAGAGGCTGGAGGGAGGTAATGATTTGTTTAAACATTGGATTGTTATTTTTCATTTTTTATTTAATTTTTTCCGGTATTGTAAATTTGTAATGGCTTCCTGGATCCAAAAACTACAAGCTGGATTTGTGCAAATTCAATTCCAAAACTTTGAAATTGCTAAACTTTACCTATACTAGTGATTAATAATAGCTGTCATTGTCAAGTTACTGAAGGGAGGGTGAGCAGAGACAATGGATGTATCGAGAGTGGATTTTGGCATATATATATGAACTGATGTTGATTTTGATAATGGATTTTCTAAGCATCAACTGTAATGTGATGGATTTTTTGCACTATGGACGAAGCTGTAATTTGCGAATCCCATTAATTGAGTAAATTGCTTCGACAGTATGTTGTTTCTTGAAACATGATTAAAGCAATTATTCTCGATCCCCACAGCAATTATTCTCGACTACATATAATTAAAGTTCAATCATGATATATACAATGATAACCACAATTATTATTGGGTTCCGCGCGCGGATTATCATACGTACAAAAACTAGAATAAACAAGTAATATTAATCAAACACACGAGCGGAGCGGAGTGATATTTCAACTTTGTATATGCATGATCAGGGGTGGAACCAGAAATTTTTCTTTGGGGGGGCCAACTCGTGTATATATATACTATTTTCAATACGCCATCATCTAACTATATATATTCATATATATCAATTAATGTTATGGTAAAAATACTATATGAGAATAATAATAATATATAATGTAAACAAAGCAATTTGATGTCATGAAATTGAATTAACACCAATTTTAGGTATTAATACTATGAATAAAGTAGCAAAAAGAAAAATATGATGAATGGATACTTAATCCTTAAAATTTCGTTCCAAAAAATACTTAATCCTAAAGTAGATTGAGAGAAATTAATGAAAATTTGGATGATGTTTATATAAAAGAACTAACTTATAAATATTGTCATGAGGAGAAATTAGAGAAAGAAAAAACTTAGGGGGCCAAAGCATAATAATGCCACTATTTATTTGATAAGCACTTTCATTGGGAGGGGGGGCATGGCCCCTGCTGGCCCCCCCCCCCCCCCCCCCCTTCCCTCCGCCACTGCAGCATGGTTGCACCTACAGAATGTTGATTTGCCTTGCAAATGTAAATTTATTTGAGATTTGAGAAATCATTTCATCTTTTTCTTCTCTTTATGTCCTATTTGGTGCACCGTTTGGCATCGATTGGGTCGGTTACTGGTCCAAACGATCCAAACGGCCTACCAAGCACTTTTTTCCGGTGGGATCAGTTGGTCTCCATTAACACATGTTTTACAACCATCGAGAATATTTTCATCTGTACAATAACAAATCTAATACGTACACAGTAACCAATTTTACTCTCACCGCCGGTATACCAAACAGGGCCTTAGCTTGTTTCATCAGAGAGCAGAATTCAACCATAGACATATATACTTTTTTCAAAAGTGAACAGGAATGCCCGTACACCGCTACATGATTAGCTACATTACCGAAACGCTAATCTATGAGCCAACAAACCCCTTTCCCAAATCTAATTACAATTTAAATAAATCTCTATGCCCAAACATAAACTACCTACCTACCAAATAAATAAACAAATTACAAACAAACTCACATTCCGTGGGTCTGGGTAGGCTGGAACTAAGAATCTAGTACTCTACCACCAGACCAAATGCCTGATTGCTTGTATGAGTGTAACTTGAATTGCTTGTATTCTTATCTTTTCTTTTCCCTCTCCTTCCAAGCATGTTTTTGGAGCATCCGTAGTAGCAGCAACCTCAAGTGCAGGACACTAGAATTCCTGAAGATATATATAGTTCATATATCATTAAGTTAATAAAGATTTCATTACCACTTTGAATTTGAAGATGATCATTTCAAGTTAAGGCATCATTTAAAACTCGAGAATCACTTCTTGATCCTTCCCAACCAGGTAACACATAAATGAATTTCATATCTGGATCATAAGCTCCAAGAACATTTGTTGAGATATCACCTCTCCTATTTCGATATCTAGACCTATCGTCAGCATTCACAGTTACCGATGTATTCCATCAAGTGCTACAAGACAATTCTACAAAATTTTTAATTAAATTAGTTATTAAAAGATTTTAATTTAAAATTCTAATTAGATTTATTTAGATTAGTAACATACACCTACCTGAAACCATTTCCATTTGTTGATTTCATGTTCCTGAAGGTTGGAGTTAGGCATCTTCAAAAATAGTCTAGCCACTTCATTATTGAACATAAAACACTATTGAATTGCTTGCTAATGTTTTGATTGGGATGCGTCGACTAGACATAATTCACCCAAGGCAAAAGTAATTATTTATTCAAACAATTCAACCAAAAATAATGATACAAGTAAAAGATTTTAAAAAAAATATATTCTTAGAAGGCAAACTTATAACAGATTCAATCCCAAAATAAATCATAAATGGCAAAGAAGTAGATAGGAAAAAGAAACATGATTTAACGATGCAATAAGGGAAAAAAAAATAAAATACCAACATGATGTTTGTCAAATGAAAGCTGCAAGTGTTGATAAAATCAAAAGTTACAATAGAATAAAAAAGTGTTGTTCTTATATTTACTTTGTGAAAAACAATTTAATCTTTCTCTCCTACCAGAGATGGGAATTACCTCAAGAATTTTGATCCCTTGGCAGATGGAGCAAACCTTGCTTCTTGAATCAAAGATTCAAAAGTCAGTAGTACTATTTTTACTATAGTACAAGTGTACAAGTCTTTCTCAACCTTTCTTCTTTTGCTTCGATTGTGAGAGATGATCTTTGATGACAGTATTCATGGCCACGGCTGCCCAATTTGTTCTGCAAAGACCATCAATGTTTCACTTGTTAGAAAAGATGTTGCAGAAGAGAAACGTTGTCGTTTCGCCATTTATGATGGCATGGAAAGAGGAATTGAGCTCGAATTCTTGACAGGCAGAGAACTTACGAAAAGATTGAAGAGGTATCGCAACAAGAATACCCAAAATTGGATTTGGAAAGGGGAGTAAGCTGATCAAGTTTTTGACACACAAAATAGAACCTAAGATAAGATTTGTTCTTAAAGTTGCTCAAATCAGTACCCAAAATTCCAAGTCCAAGGTTGAACAAAGCACTTCCAAATAGAAGGTTGAACAAAGCAGTGCTATTAATCGGGAACATTGATATTCTTTGAAAACAAATTGGGAAGGGTATATAATATAGTCATCCATTTGAACCAAGAATCCTTCCTTACCCATATTTCAAGGTTAATCCATCATTTTCTCGGTATCCAGTACAATGACTTCCTTCTGTATCATAAAGAAGAGGAGTAATATTGAAGTAACGATATTCCCATGTATTATCAAGTAACGATGTAAGTATGAAACATTGTGGAGCACATTACATGGGTGATAATACATGGGTAACTCTTGTCAATGGAGCACCACTTGAAATATGGGTAATAAAGAGAAGGATTCTTGGTCCAAATGGATGAGTTTTGAAGACAACAAAGTACCCCTCCCAATTTGTTTTGCAAAGAATATCAATGTTTCTGTTGGTTTTTTAATGAAGGAGAACGGAGAAAAGGCTTGAATAATATTAACAGCAATACGTTGAAAGGAAAGACTGGAATATTATTTGATTAACTGCAAAATGGATTACAATAAAATTTGTGAAACTCCACCTAATATATACTACCAACATAGCAGAAAAATAAAACACGTAACCCACTAAAACACAACCCAAAACCACTACTGACTTAATTTAATCCTAAAGAATAGAGATTCCTCCTAAGAAATCTCAACAGCTTTGACTAACAAATCTGAAATGATTAACACATATATACTACTATATATTATTTTTAACTACCATGGAAATTACTAAAAATGTCAAATTGAGGATTAATGTGGTGGCACCTTTTGGCTTTTTTTGGTCTTTTCTCATTTTTTAGATGATTAAAAAGCCCCTCTATGAGTTTCCCTCTTTCCTTTTCCTGTTGCCCTTTTTTGTAATTACACATTTCCCTTCCTTAATTGCTTTTAATTAATGTTTCTCCATTGTTTTCTTTTTTCCTCTCATCAACTCAGCTTCCTTTCAACTCCTCGGTACTGATCAATCTTCAGGTTTGCCAAAAATCAAACCTTTCATAACTCCCCTCTGTTTTCTCCTTCACATCTCTTTCCTCTTTCTTCTCCTTTCTCATCCCTTCATCATGGACCGTTCAATGTTTTTCCCCTTCTGAATTAAACCACTCTTTCTTCGATGCGTCTATTATTATTCAATTAACAGCATATTCTATTACCTCTTTGCATTTCCTATTACTTAAAAATAAAATCATGTTCTTTGATTTTCTTAATTTTGCATGTCTAAAAAGTTAACTTACAAAGATTTATGCCGATAGCAAGACAACATTAAAACTAATCCATTTAAATTGCATTTTTACTGCAACCTTATATAATTCAATCAATTAATCAAGCACCACTCTAGAACAAAGAATGATGTTCGTGGACTTTATATAGTTGATTATATTAATATCCTTATTCAATCAGTTAATCAAGCACCACTCTAAAGTTTAAAACAGAGAATGCCCGTAGCGCCAGCGCGGGCTAATATGACTTGTGTTTATTAAAGCAAAAACTAAAACTCCTCCTTGGTTTAAAAACTGCAAATCCCAATCTTCTGTATGAAAATACTCGAGTTTGCTTGCTAGAAGTGGTTCTGTGAATAAATGTACCAACTAATCTTCAAACTTGCAATAGAACAAAGTTACTTCTCCATTTTGCTGCACCTCCCTCAAGAAATAGAGCTTGATGTTGAAGTGCTTAGTCTTCCCATGAAATACAGGATTGTTTGAGATTGCAATAGCTGCTTGATTGTCAACAAAAATCTTGGTGCTATCCTTTTGCTCCACCTGTAAATCAGAAAGAATTTTTCTCAACCACAAGGCTTGGTTTGCTGTTGCTGTTGCTGCTATAAATTCTGCCTCTGCAGTGGATTTTACTACAATCTCCTGCTTCTTTGAGCTCCATGAGAAAATTCTAGAACCTAAGTTGAAACAATATCCTCATGTACTCTCGATATCATTAATAGATCCACCCCAATCACTATCAGAAAATCCACTTAACTCCATGTTTTGACACTTTTCGAATTTAACACCATAATTAACCGTACCCTTTATGTATCGTAAAATCCTTTTAGCTGTTGTTAAATGTATTTCATCAGCACAATGCATAAAACGAGATAAAATACTTACAACATAAAGGATGTCTGGCCTTGTTGAAGTAAGATACATCAGGCACCCAATTAAGCTTCTGTAGTGACCTTCATCAACTTTATCACCACCATCATCTTTACTAAGTTTCTCCTTTTGATTCATTGGAGTGTTCATTGATCTGCACTCTTCCATTTGAAATTTCTTCAATATCTCTCTTGCATATGTCTTTTGACAGATGAAGATTTCATTCTTGTTTTGCTTGATTTCCATGCCAAGAAAATAAGTCATAGGCCCAAGATCAGTCATTTCGAGAATCTGCATCATCTCCTCTTTGAACTCTTCCACCAGCCTAGCATTATTTCCTGTCACCAAAAGATCATCAACATAAAGGGACACCATAACAAAATCATTTCCCTTATGCTTTACATAAAGGGTGGATTCTGATAAGCTTTTTACAAAACCCAGGCTCAACATGCGTTCATCTATCCTGCTATACCAAACTTTTGGTGTCTGTTTAAAGCCATATAGAGCTTTTTTGAGCAGATACACTTTATCTTCTTCACCTTGCTTCAGAAATCCAGCTGGCCACTCCACAAATATTTCTTCTTGTAACACACCATTTAAAAAAGTTGATTTAACATCTAACTGGAAAACTTCCCATCCGTTTTGTGTTGCCATTGCTAGTAGAAGCCTGATTGTGTCTAATCTAGCAACAGGAGCAAAAGTGTCAAAGTAATCAACACCAAAAATTTGTGCATACCCTTTAACTACGAGCCTGCCTTTGTATTTGTTGATGGAGCTATCTGCATTCAACTTGGTTTCGAACACCCATTTCATGTCAATGGTTTTCCTATTTTCAGGCTTATCAACCAGCTTTCCAAGTATTATTTTTCAGAATCATCATCATTTCTTCCTCCATTGCTTTCTTCCACTTGGGATCTTTGAGTGCTTCTTCATAGTTAGCTGGTTCACAAATCGCCACATTACATCTTTGATAAATGTCTGAAAGTAGCCTTTTGACTCTGACTAATGGATCATCTTCCAACTCATTCTGCCACTGGTCTGTTGGTTGCTCAATTGGACAGCTCCCTGGTAAGTACTTGTTGTTCCAATCCCATTTCTCATCTTCATTAAAGTGCATTTTTTTGGTGATGGACATTTTTCCAGTTTGCGGATGATAAACTTTGTAGGCTTTTGAAGCTAAACTGTAACCTACAAAGATGCATGGAGTTGCCTTTTTATCAAGCTTATCACGTTTCACCTGTGGAACATGAGCAAAACATATATAGGAAAACACTTTAAGGAAACTCAGTGAAGGTTTATATCCATACCAAGCCTCGTAGGGAGTTTTATCCTTCAAAGCCTTAGTAGGAAGGCGATTTTGCAGAAAGACTGTTGTGTTGGCTGCATCTGCCCAAAAACTTTTTGGCAGCTCCTTTTCATGTAACATACATCGGGCCATCTCCATCACTGATCTAATTCTTCTTTCACTGACTCCATTTTGTTCCGGAGTGTAGGGAGCTGTAAGCTGATATTCAATGGTAGCTTCTTCACAAAAGAGATCAAATTCTACTTGTATTGAGACCAATAAAGTGATGACATGTGGCCTAACGTGTGATGGACACGTCAGGAGGGAACATTCTATGGAGCAAAATGGAGGGGCGCGTAGCAAATTTCTTTATCTTCTAAATTTTTATTTAGGAGTCAAAAACCTTTATTTTGTGACTAAAAAACTTTTATTTAGAGTCATATTGCCCCTTTTGCATTATAATTACTCAACTTTGGCATTTTTTTTTTTTTTGCTTTTGGCTTCATTGGAGTAATTAAATTAAGATTTATTGTCAATTTTGAGTAATCATATAGCCTAAAGGATAAAATGGTTACTAAATAAAAATTGAGGAGATAAAATGACCAAAATAATTCTTTAAGGAGCAAAAAATCCAAAGTAGTCATAGTTTAGGAGGGAAAATGATCGTTTAGTCTTTTGTATATCTTCAACAGTCTGCATTGTAGCATGTAATTGCTGGAAGTGATTATGCATCTCTTTTTTCCTAGATTTGCAAATTGTCGTTAAAAAAAAAGTCTTGTGTTCCATTCAAAAAAAAAAAGTCTTGTGTTCCAGTATTTCAAAGCCTCTCTTGTTCATTAATCTTACTAGCCAATTGAAATCGGAAAGAACCATTAGTAGCTGTATTCCAAGCTTGATTAATAATGGTAGCACAATCAGGCCTTAAAAATAAAATAGTACTACTATTTTACATGAAAGAAAATTTCAGATTACGGTGTAATTAAATAAAAAGTTGCCTTTGTGATCATGTTAAATTTGGAATTTTTGCAACAACATTGTACTGACTTACTATTACATTATTATTGCAGCATATTTATTAGGTTTTATTTGAAGTTCTGTCCTGAGCATTGTGCTTACTTATTATTACATTATTGCAGCATATTTTTTACATTTTATTTGAAATTTACTATAGGGTAAATGCATCGCTGCTCTTAAAGAAAAACATGGTGATGGTTATAATAAAGTGGATTTAGACCCTAAAGCATGGACATATTCTATCGCTGCTGTTGGAAAAAGGAATCGTTCACACTTGTATGGATTTAGTGCTCTAGAGGGACAAAGTGTGTTGCTCAAAGGAAGTTTAAGTCAAACACCCACCACTGCTTCTGCTCCCAATCATCAAAATGAAGGAATGACACTAATGATAAGTCAAGCATTGACTGAAATTCTCCCTCAAGTTCTCCCTCAAAATTCTCCCTGGTATGTTGGCTTCTATGGGCTCTTCTCCTAATGCTAATGTAGTTTCACCATCGTTGCAACATGATAGTGAAGCTACTCAGAGTGAGGATGGGAATGATGATGAAAATGGTGATGCTATGAACTTGGGCTAGTTTGGATATGTTCATACTTGATCCTTACATTTTGTATATTCCTTTGACTCCTAATATGATAGTTTGACTTTCCTGAAAACATTGGCTTTCACAAGTTTAATTTGTAGGAGTATTTTGTGGTAGGAGACTGGAATCAACATTATCATTTCAGGATTATTGTGGTAGGAGATTGAAATCAACTTGATCATTTTAGAATTATTTTGTGGTAGGAGTATTTATTTTATGTGATGGATTCATATATATATGGAAGAAAATTGTTCCTGTAAAATGTGTTGTGAGCTTGCTGCAGGTTCAACATTTGGAAAGGTCCATTTCAACCTTTCTAGAGGTTGAAACAGACCCATTATTTTTCCCAAATTTATATCATGTTTCCTTTGCGACATACATTGCGACAAACAAATCGAAATCTGCGTCAAATATATTCCCAAACTGCGACGGGCACTAACAATATCTACGACGAGCCCTAACCTATTTGTGACCCTTAATAGTTTGAATTCATAACAACTACGACTAACATTAACGCACTTGCGACGGACTAACAGTAATCAACGACGGATGAATATAAATATTTCTAACAAATGCGACGTACAAATTATAGTTCTGCGACAGACAGCGACAGACTTTTCGATCAACTACGACAAACAAAATAACCATCTGCGACGGTTTGCGACGGACAAATACGACGGATTCAGGTCAAACTTTGACCGCGGGGCTGACCATCTGCGACAGGATGAACACACTCACCGACGTCATGAAGTATGTCGCAGTTGACAATACTTTGCGACGGACGGTCGTAGTTGAGCATTTGCAACTAGAGCTAATCAGACGGACGGCGTGCGTCGCAACGTCCGCCGCAGAAAGTCATCAGCGACGGATTTACAACTTTCTGCGACGAATTTCGTCCGTCGCCGTAACCCTGTTTTCTAGTAGTGTTCACAACAAAATTTCATTTCTTAACTAAATTTTCTTAAAAGAAATTTTTTAAAATAAAACAGCCGCACGCGAATCGTGGCCGGGAAGTTCTAGTTTTGAGTAATTATATAGCCTAAAGGATAAAATGGTTACTAAATAAAAATTGAGGAGGTAAAATGACCAAAATAATTCTTTAAGGAACAAAAAATCCAAAAGTAGTCATAGCTCAGGAAGGAAAATGATCGTTTAGCCTTTTGTATATCTTCAACAGTTTGCATTGTAGCATGTAATTGCTGGAAGTGATTATGCATCTCTTTTTTCCTAGATTTGCAAATTGCCGTTAAAAAAAAAAAAGTCTTGTGTTCCATTTTTCGAAAAAAAAAAAAAAGTCTTGTGTTCCATTTTTCGAAAAAAAAAAAAGTATTTCAAAGTCTCTCTTGTTCATTAATCTTACTAGCCAATTGAAATCGGAAAGAACCATTAGTAGCTGTATTCCAAGCTTGATAATAATGGTAGCACAATCAGGCCTTAAAAATAAAATAGTACTACGATTTTACATGAAAGAAAATTTCAGATTACGGTGTAATTAAGAAGGAATATTAGGAGAGAATAAATGAATAATCCATATATGGAATGGAAGCATTAAAGTGCCATCAAGTTCTATTATTGATTGTTCAATTGTCAAGGAGTAATCAAATTAATTCTAGTTTAGGTAATGACTAATAAAAAGGAATTGCTTAACCGACTAAACCCCAATATAAAAAATCCGCCTCCCCTTCCCAAGTCCATTTTTCTATATTATTAGTTTTTTTTTTTCCTGCACCCTCTAGATTGCTTTTAGACTTGAAATTTCAAGTCATCGATCCTTTATTATCTCTCTTCTTCTCTACTGTAAGTTATTTATTTATTTTTTTTTTAAGTCTCTATTACCAATTTACCATATACGTTTTTTTTGGT